>JAADXC010000806.1:0-10125 GCA_023336425.1 Phytopythium cucurbitacearum (nom. inval.) | reverse complement strand
GAAGGCTATGCCAATGCGACGACACCTGCAAACCTGCAACTGCCTCTACCCTTAGAACAGCTCGGGGTCGGTGAAGTCCTTCCAGGCCTCGAGCTCCTTCTGGCCGAGCGCGTGCGCGCCACTGATAACCGGGAACGCGTCAGCTCCGAGCGGGAGGCGGATCGGGAGATCGCGACCTGCAGCACGGCCGGTGCCGGTCAGCGCCTCAACGATCAGCTGCGCACCCTTGGTCGGGTCTCCAGGCTTGCGGCGCTGACTCATGCGTGCTGCCAGTGCAGACTCGAATACGGGCTTGTAATCGTCCACTGCGAACTCGAAGCGGCCCGTGTTACCCTTGAGGCTGGTGGTAAAGATGCCCGGCTCGATGTCCGTCACGGTGATGCCGAACGGCGCCACCTCGACGCGGAGCGTCTGCGAGATACCGGCCACCGCGAGCTTGGTGGCACTGTAGATACCCCACGACGGGAGCGCGAGGTAGCCGGCGATGGACCCGACGTTGGCGATCGTGCCGGACTTCTGCGCGCGCATGAACGGCAGCACAGCCCGAGTGACCTTGATCAGTCCGAACACGTTCGTGTTAAACATGGCGAACACGTCCTTGTCGCTTGCCTCCTCGATCGCGCCGACTGCCATCGCGCCGGCGTTGTTGACGAGCACGTCGATGCGGCCGTGGAGAGCGTGGGCAGCGGCGATGACGAGCGACGGCCGTGTCGTCCGCAGTAATGTCGAGCGACAACGCGTCGCATCCGAGGGTCTTGAGGGCGTCGAGGGTCTCGACCTTCCGCGCTGTGGTGATCACCTTGTCTCCTCGCGCACGAGCGGCAATCGCGATCTCGCGACCGAAGCCGCTGGAGCAACCGGTGATGAGCCAGACCTTGCTAGCGGGGGAAGCTGTGGTCGCCATGGAGAGCTTGAGATGATCCGTTTGCTTGGTAGCTGGTAAATTGGAGAGTGAGCTCAACACTCGAAAGATTACAAGATCGGTGTTCGACAGCTTTAGTGAGCATTGACTCAACATGTCGTGTATTACGCGTTTCTGGCTTGCTTACTCTTCACCTGTCGAGACTGAGATTGCGTATGACCGCGACAAGCTGAGCTCGTCAGCAAAATCCGCAGCGCGACACATATACTGTATAGGCGGACCATCATGCACTAGCATGTTGCACGGAAAAATGTTGAAGCAAGCATCATCATCGCATATGTGTACTTCCAAATATCTTCGGGTCAGATCCGAATATAACACCTGCGTTCTGCGGCGAATGGAGCGCCTAGGCTGCATGCGCACGCAACTGGTCTCGAATAGTGTTGATGAGCGCATCGCTCCACCCCGTGATGGTCTTCATGATGCCCTCTTTTGTATCCGGTGACAACGCGAACGCCGGTCGATGCAGTCTGCTGACCCCTCCACGACGCATGACGACTACGAGTTCCTCTTGATCCTTGTTACTCCGTTGCTGATTACTGGATAGACCAGTGCCATCAGCGCTGCGCTTTAGCCGCTTCCGCTTCGTAGTCGTGAACACGATACCGCCGGACCGATCCTTGCGAAGGCGAGTCGCCGGGTCGTACGGGTACAACTCGTCCTTATCCACGCAGTCGGTGCTCAGTATGGCATACTCCTTGTTGCTCAAGGCGTCATCGCCGCTCGATATCGCGCAAAACCCCGCCGAGTTCCACTCGGTGATGACGCCGCTCTCGTCAATCGAGTGAAAGCGCGTGTTGAGCGTCCCATCATCGATAGTGTTGTGGTCGTCCCGGATCGTGAGATGGCCGATTCGCTCCGAAAGAGTGATCTCTTCATTGGCAAAGAAGTACAGGCAGGCATCGAACACCTCGCGCAGCGACCGCACACCGGTGAACTGGACCACCTGGAACTGTGCAAACAGGATGTTCCCGTCGGCGCCTTGCGATATTTCCTGCGTCGCATACGGCACGAGCTCGTCCAGGAACCGCGAGCGCTCCATCAGGTACTCGAATGTGTTGCGTAGCTTGATAGGCTTGAGCGCTTGCATCGTTTGGCGGCGAGCAGCTGGGTCCTTGCCCAGGTAGATCGGCAGATACATTGGATGCGCTTCATACCCGCTCTGAGGATCACCCGTGGTGCATTTGGCATGAGTAGATTGACTGAAGGCAATACGATACATCCGCTCACCTGCGTCGTGGTGACCATGGACTGCACGTTTGCGATCGCCAGTTGCTGCTGGTGGAGTAGACTCCGAAACTGCGCGCTATGAGCGGCCGTCTGCTCCAGCTCGGAATTGCCCACGATTCCCGCACGTTTCTTGAGCACCGCGAGGTGCGACTCGAGCGCCGCGATCTCCCCACTCAGCATCTCCTGCTTGTCCTACACAGACCAACAGCCCCGCAACTGGTTACTAACAAGCACGCAGTTAATTGGGGTGGGAGATGTAGAGTGCGCAGGTACGTTGCGCGCTGCTTGGTGCGCCTCCGACGTTTGGCGACCGGTTGATGCTCCTGTCGCTCGCTGCCGCTGTCTTCCAGCAGGGCGGCGGCACCAAGCTTCGCGCCTGAGTCATCGATGGCAGCTTCTGCTCGGCCTGCAGCCTGCCGAGCTGACCTTCTTCTTGCCCCAACAGCGCTCATCGCTTGCCACTTCCGCAGTTGGAAATCTATATGTGACTAGCTGAGCGCCGCCCGCTTCAGCGAGGTTACTATTGGGAGATGCGCCACGTCACAGAGTTACATGGGAGGGTTACGCCGGTTTACGCTCGGTGGTGTCTGATGGATTTTCCCGTAGTCTATCCTCCGTTTTTCGCGTCTAATTGTATTATATAACCTTATATATATATGATGTACTAAAATATACAGTGCATCAAAATTATGGTTAAAATACCTGAAAGTAATTGATTACTCTGCATTTATGATCGGTACCACTTTCGCGAAAAACGGAGGATAGGCTGTACTTAGTAAGAATCAGGTAAACTACGCTGAACGAGAATATATGAGTGACAGATTGATATTGTCAAAGTGGAGCAGTCATACTTTGAGACACCAGCCAGCAGCTTCAGCCTCAGACTGCAGCAGCAGCAACCTTGGTCGAAAGACACAACCAATACGAACTCTAGCCGTTGATCTGAAGCGAGGGTAACTCCGAGTTGAAGGAGCAATCAGTGCATGCTTTGGGATCTTTCGAGTTCCCAAATAGTACTCGTCCCAGACAGCAGATTCGCTGATCTCGAGGTCCGGTGGAGATCTTGCTGTGCTGCAACCGCCTTCAACCAAACCACCCAGTAAGCGACGATCGGACTGCTGAAAAGCGCGATGCACGTGCAGTGCATGCTTCGCGGTGTGAACCATCACTCTCGACCTTCAGTCCGTATGGCGTCTTCTCGTCTCGTTCGCTACGGTCCATTGCTCTTTCTTTGCACCACTGCAACTTCTACAACGGCAAGCGCAGCTTGAAGGCATCGATCGTCTCGAACTAAACTTGTCTCAAGTGCTCAATTCTGTTGGCGCCATAGCATGTTCGTTCCATTGCACGTAAACCATTGCATTCGGCTGATTACCTTTTCGTTTTTCGAGCATTTAGAGTGATGGCGCTGACGCACTTGGCACAATTCGACAATCCAGTTCTCGCTGCATTCAACGCAAATCGAGAATGCTGTAGTTAATTGCTTGAAACTCTATCTGTGCAAATCAATCTTCATTCAGAGGTGTTCACTTATTGTGCTCGCTGAATTTGCAGCTGTAGTTGCATTGCAGGCTTGACATTTTTGGATTTTCAGCTGCACGAGCTCGTGCAAACCATCATTTTCTGCAGTTTGATCAATCGAGATCACGGATATGAATGCTTATGTAATCTAGTAGAAGAGAGCAAATCGAGTGATGTCGAGTTGAAAATGCGGCGCATACGCTTCTGTCTGTTCTGATTCTGCGCCAGAACAGGCAGTCACTCTTAATGAAGCAAAATATGCTTGGCCGTTGCGAACAAAAAGAGTGGCCGAACTGTGACACATATCTCCGTCTTAGTCCTGCCGATAGCCATGCTCTTTACAGCAACGGCCCCAAGTTTCACGTGTCAGCCTTGCTGCCTTGAATTCAAGCTCGTCGGCAACGATACGAAAAAGCTAGCGATGGAACTGAGAAAAATATCGAGAGACACCATCACTCTCAATGTGTCGCCGGGCACCACCGCAGGGCACGTTCCAATGAGCTTCTCATCGGTTGTCGAGACCTTCTCTGCACCGCACCGCAGCTTTGCGTATCTGTCCAGTCTGACCCGCCTTGGCGCAATCACAAGCACTCTAGTGACAAGAGGATGGCGCCTCGGTTAATCAGCGCACACCTGAAACGGAAATCTGACTTAATTTCTAGCAAAATCTGAGGCTCGAATGGTGTGGAACGCCCATCGGTGGTTTGCTGTGGCTGGACGAGCGAACATCTACGAGCCTCAGTTTGCATGACACTTTCAATTCTTCTTTGCAGTCCGCACTCGAGGAGAGCGACGCTCGCCTATCTGTACGTGATGCGAACTGCGCACGTTTATGCCTTTTTGGCGCACATCGTGGGCTTTCGCTTTGCAATCCAGCACCTCCATTGCGTTTGTATGTGATTGTCAGCGCCGACTGCCCGTGTATCGATCGCGCAGTGTGAGTAGGTGGAGAATGATGCTTATTAGTCGACATCGACTGATCATGTTGAACATTATGACGTCGAACCTGTAAAACTGATACTCCACCACTCACACACACGCGTTCGTTGCAAAATCGAGTGCAACCTAGCGGAACAGATATGCGCAAAGCGCAACTCATGTAGTCGTCGGAAGCTGTGTATTCCTGTATATTACGTCGCGACTTTGATATCCAAGGTACTCGGGTGTATGTCTGTGTTGCCTGGCTCTTGGTCTGCTTCTGCGGTCGTCGTGTTGAGGAAATAGATAGAAAGCTTGCCCACGCTCCTATTCATAACACAAAGAAGTCAGTAACGAGCTCGCATCCTGTTCGGCCATTGCAAATGATCGTACTGGGAGAGCGCAGCTGGGAATTGACCTAACGCGGTCTGAAGTAGTTCGGTGGCCACGAGTAGCGTTGCGAGAGCTGACCGAATTGTCGGCAGCAACGGAAGCTTTAAGCCAATCTGAATGGCGATCTCCACCGCTTGACTGATGTCGCTGTCTTCGGCTTCGGACAGTGTCGTGTGGGTTTGGAGATACTGATGCAGTTGGTCGACTAACGCCGGATATCGGATCGACTGGATCTCCATCGAACCGCTCTCCAGGCGTTTTGCTGCCCCTAGACACGTCAATTTTGTCGGCGATGACGCTTCCGACTCTTCGTCAGACTCGTCCGCTGGTATTTCCACTGGAGCCTCATTCGGATCAAAGTCGACGGCTGACCGACGGCTCTCGATGGCAGCGATCGCGGCCTCCAGATCCGGTTTAGGGAAGCTCTTGATGACAGGCTCGCTCGGTGCTGTGGTGCTCTCAGATGGCGGGCCTTCACTCACAGCAGATAGTTTTCGCTTTCGCGACGGCAGAGGCTGCAGTGTCGACGGGCTTGTTCCATCCAAGGTAAAGGTTGGTTCTTGTGCACTTGTGACGGCATTCCTCTCGCAGTCGTTTGCCGCTGGTTTTGGCTCAGCTCCAGCCTTCAACCACTTGTTAGACTCCAGTCGTACAATGGAGAGATAATGCAATTGCCAACTCAGGTGAAGAAGCACTGCACACGACGCGCCTTGCTCACCTGTTCAGTGATCTTCACCTGCGAGTCGCTGTCCAACTCCGCTCGTGTCTCTTGCCCAGTTCGCTGCACCACCTTCGCCAGCACCGCCGAGATTCTCGCACTCACTGCAGCAATCTCCTCGTAGCTCAGCGTCCGGTCATTGGGGACAGTAGCCGAAGAACTGCAGATCTGGTTGAGTGCGCGCAGGTGGCGTTCGGCGCTCTGCAACTCATGCAGCGCGCGCAACGCGTCGCTCGCGAGCTTTAGGGAGTGGCACGCATCCGCGGCCTCGGCAGCTAAAGCGGAGGCGCAGTGCTCGCGCAACGCCTGACCCTGCGCGCGCGCCAGGATCCGAGCGAACGTCGCTTCGTCGTCCGGAGGTCGCCGCGGCATTGATGCCCCAGCAACTTTGGTGGCAGGAACAAAGGTCTCGACAGCCTGTTATCTGGTATTTCCTGTTTCACTACATATCCTCTGTTACTACATTATGTTGTTCGAGAGTTGTGCGATTGAGGTGATGGCGGATTGTCGTGGAACCCCAGCTCGAGATGAGGCTCCGCTCTCGAGGCAGCCTCCGCTCCAAAAGGGCCACAAACTCTAGGGTCTGTAGAGACTCTGAGCGTCGAGTCTCCCTCGACGGAGCTGGTGCTCGCATCGAATGTTGAGCGAGCACTTCTTCAACCTCGCCTTTGAGCATCTCGATTGCGTGCTGGACATCATTTCAGCCAATCCGATCTATAGGAGAGTCGTATTACCCATCATTGGCTGAAAAACTGACCTGAAATGTCACCTTTACGACTAATCATTCAGCGGGTCAAGAGCGAATCGGACTATAATTTGCATCTTGATTCGTCCGAGAGGTTCAACCTCGTCCGACGAAGTGCGCCGCCGCTCGGCGTTTAACACCGCCAAGCAGTCCTCAATTCACCTCCTCGTGCTCAAGCAGACCGCCGCCTGGATCGATCAGCCATGGGCTTCATCGCGGACCGCTTCAACCTGGAGAAGCAGATGACCTTCTACCTGTCGTACCACGACAACAAGGTCAACCAGGCCATCCACCTCATGTGCATCTGGCCCATCTTCATCTCGGGCATCATGATCCTCGCGCACACGGAGGCGTTCGCCGAGACGCCCGCGGTCCTCAAGGCACTACCCTTCGGTGACTACGTCATTTTCAACTACTCGGTCGTCATGGCTGTTATCTACGCGCTCTGGTACATCGCGCTCGACCACATGTGAGTCGCCGCATTGCTTCCCTGTTCTAGTCAGGACGACGCTAATCATGCCGAGTGTTTCAGTGCGGGCTCGCTCGGCGCGGCGATCGTCGTGTCCGCCTACCTGTTCGGCAACTACTTTGTGCAGGAGGCAGCGAGCTTCACCGACATCCCGAGCCTGCACGTGGCTCTCGGCATCCACGCCACGGCCTGGATCCTCCAGGTCGGTGCCTCAATGCGATGTTCCTATCGATTGACCAAGTGTTGACGGTCCCCGTGTGGTGTTGCTCGTCTGTGTATGCTGCAGTTCATTGGCCATGGCGTGTTCGAGCGCCGCAAGCCCGCGCTCTTCGACAGCCTGGACCAGGCGATCATCACGGCTCCCATGTTCGTGCTGCTCGAGATCCTCTTCCCGCTCGGCTACCGCTCGGACCTATACGCACGCGTGACCAAGCAGGCCAAGCTCAACATCAAGGAGTTCCGCGCGGGCAAGACCCTCTAAGCTCTGTCGTTCGTCTCGAGTGGAGAAGAGCAGTGTGATCACGAGCTTGTTTCAATTTGCAGTGTTTGAAGGTTTGGCGTTCGTGAAAGGAGGGAGGTGCATGTCAGCAAAGGGAACGCATTAATATTCAATCAACGTGATAACAGTTGCAAGGAGAGCTTGTGCGCAGACGACTTGGTCGAACAGCGGCTGAGCTTTAGAGGATCTTGCCGGTGGCACGGAATGCCTTGATGTTGATGCGAGCCTGGTCCACAACGCGCTTGTACATCTCCGGGCGGTAACCGAGCGGGAAGATGGCCTCCAGCAGCACGAACATTGGCGCCGTCACGAGCGCCTGGTCCAAACTGTCGAAGAGCGCGGGCTTGCGGCGCTCGAACACGCCGTGGCCGATGAACTGGTGGAGGATTACAAACACAACTTCAGTCGGTGCCAACTTCAACATGCTCTCTAGTGGAGAGGTGAAGCGCCGTACCTGCAGCGTCCAGGCAATGCAGTGGATGGTCAGAGCGATCTGCCACGCGGGCACACCGAACGCATCGGGTGCCGTCTGGACAAAATAGTTGGCGAACACGTAGCAGTTGAAGACGAGCACGGCGCCAAACGACCCAGCACTGCAGTTGAACAGTCAGCGGTGAGTCTGAGCCTCTCCCCCAATACCGGTATAGTATATGGATGCCAGTTCGTACATGATGTCGAGCAGCATGTACCAGGCCATGTAGACACCCGCGAGCACGGCGCTCGGGTTGAGCAGCAGGTACTGGCCGAAGGGAAGCGCCTTCAGGAAGTCCGGTTGCGCGGTGAGCGGCTCGAGCGACGCGAACATGATGAGCGCCGTGATGAAGATGGGCCAGATGCACATGAAGTGGATGTACTGGTTGATCTTGTTGTCGTGGTACGACAGGTAGAAGATCATCTGCTTCTCCAGGTCGAAGCGGTCCGCCCACGCCACCATCTTGACGGTCGAGTCGAAGTGAAGAGTGAGGTGTTCGCAAGCCGGCAGATCGAGGAATGGACCGCCAACACCGCCGCGCTGTTCACGAGTCGAAGGTCATGGCCACGGTCACCAGAACTTCGAGGTTGGCTGCAAAGACAAACGCCCACCGGAACAGTGCGTCGGCGGTCAATCATCGCGGTGGTGGCATTGGAATGTCGTGCACAATCTCGATAATGAGGCGATCGGATTGGTTGATAATGCGCAACATCCGTAAACAGGGGTCGCTCACAGGTCGAAAACACAAAGAAACGACGCACAGGCGCGCAAGTGTTCAACCCCTGGTGGAAGCTGGCGAAGACGCTGTCAAAGCGGGCTTCAACCCGACCCGGACTAATCAGCAAGACATCCACCACTCTTTTCATTTCGATCTCAAGTGGGTCGCAGCACGGGCGACTGCAAATTGCTTTATTGGTACGTGCAGGGGTTAGTTCTTGCAACGTCCGAGCTGGAGTTGCAATGAGCAGGTGGTGCAATAGTAGGCTCCCACCATGCTAGACTGGATTGTCGTCGACATGCGTGAAGAAGCAGAGTCGTTAGGCGCTCGCTCTAGGTCGACACGACGATTTCCTCCATCGCCGTCAGATTTCGCGCGATGCCCTCGGCACCGCTCACGAGGCAGTTGAGCAGCAGCAGCTCCTCCATCGTCACCTTCTCGTAGCGCTGGTTTTCCATCAACCACTCCACGTAGGCGGTCTTCATCTGCTGCGCAATGTCGGCGAGCGTAAAGTCCTCGACGTTGAGCACGTCGTGCTCGCGGCGCATGGGCGACAGCATCACCGTCGACGCCTTGCGCAGCATCGATCCCGACCTCTTCATCACCTTCGGCGTCAGGATCTCGAGCGAGTTGCGCGGGGTCGCATCGGACGTTGCTCCCATTGGCAGGTCCATCGTGACAACCCCCGTGCTGACGGACGACGTCGCGCTCGAGCTCGTCGCGCGGCTGCGGCGACGGTTGTTGCCTTCTTCGTTGATGCTTGGCAGCAGACTGCCAACCGCCATCGACGTCTGACGGCCAAGTCCCGGCACATTGGGCTTGCGACGGTGGTACACTTCGACCTCCAGCTTGAGTCCGTTCTCGAGCGCCTCGGTAAACTCTTCGAACGAGACCTTGCCGCTCGCGTCCTTGTCCACCTTCTCCATGAACTCGTTCACGTAGTTTTGAATCTCGCCGTCCTTGCCCGCACCAGTCTGCGCGAAGATCGTCTCGAGCATCTCGGCCACCTCGTCGGCATCAATCTCACCGCTGCAGTCCTTGTCAGCTTTGCGGAAGGCTTCCTTCATCTGCATGAACACCGCCGTCTCGTCCGGATTCGAGTACAGGAAGCCGTCACTGAACAGAGTCTCCAGCGTGATGAAGGCGTCGCCGACGGAAGACACGAAGATGCGACTAGCACTCTGCCACTTGGCGTGGGTCGTCATAACGCCACCGATGGCAGCGTCGTTGTCCGTGTCGCTGTCGCGGATGTCCATTCCGTTCGCAAGCGCGGGGTTCTGCTCCACGCGGTAGTGGAACCAGCGCACCAACTTGAAGAGCAGGTTGTTGTTGTTCAACAGCCGATGCGAGTTGTCGAGCACCGACTCGTACTTCTGCATCGAGAACGCTGGCTTCCACAGCAACGGCTCCGAGGTGGCTTCCTTCAAAAGCGCCTTCTGTTCCACCAACAAGGCTGGAACCTTGCTCTCCAAGATGTCGCGAAGGTCTTCCATCGTTTTCTTGTTCATCGAGTTCGACCG
>JAADXC010000805.1:0-10150 GCA_023336425.1 Phytopythium cucurbitacearum (nom. inval.) | reverse complement strand
GAAAATCAGCCTGAACGCGGGTGTCTCGAAGAAGGTGTCGTTCACTTTGACGGCGGACGACTGGAGCGTGTACGATCCGCAGATCGGTAATGGTTTCAACCAAGTGGCCGAGGACGGCGATTTCGTGGTTGCGATCAAACCTGAGACGGACTGCGACGTGTACAACTCGATCACCAACTCGCTGTGCGCCAAGTTCTCGCTCTCCACGGGCATTACCACCTTCGGCCTGAACGACAGCGAGGTAGTCTCTGTCGAGAGCTTCAGCCGCAAGTAGATGCTGCCTGTCATAGGCTGGTGGTGTTCTTGTTGGAGTCTTGATATCGTTCCACTTCAACTTGTGAGATGCATGTTACCGAAGCAGACAAAATAATATACATCAAAACCGGTTCAATACCGAACCTCCAATCGGTAAGATCAAGAAGGTCTCGAGGATTCTTTGCACGCATATCAAAGTGACCGACCGCGCTTGAAGGGCGGTGTCGGCGGCGCTGAACGGGCGACGGTAGATTCACTCGGCTCGCCATGGCGCACCGCAAGAAAGTGCTGCTCAAGCTCATCATCCTCGGTGACAGCGGGTGCGCGGCCGTGGTGTAGCACGGGCTTGGATGGGTATCGCTGTTTGGAGGAGCTAACACAGTGTGTGCTCGCTGACAGCGTCGGCAAGACGTCGCTCATGAACCAGTACGTGAACCAGAAGTTCAGCAGCCAGTACAAGGCCACGATCGGCGCGGACTTCCTCACGAAGGAGATCATGCTGGACGACAAGCTCGTGACGATGCAGGCAGGTGCATTTGGCGAGTTGGAGGGTGATCTTCTGATCGGGCTGCTAAATGACCGGTTGCCATGCACATGCAGATCTGGGACACGGCCGGCCAGGAGCGCTTCCAGAGCCTTGGCGTGGCTTTCTACCGCGGCGCCGACGCCTGCGTGCTCGTGTATGACATCACGAACCCGAAGGTCCGTGGCTGCAGCGAGTTGGTAATGAGCAAGCTGGCGATATTTAACGATCTGAGGTGGCGGACAGTCGTTCGAGAAGCTCGACTCGTGGCGCGACGAGTTCCTGAACCAGGCTGGCCCGCGCGACCCGGAGGCGTTCCCGTTCATCTTGCTGGGCAACAAGGTCGACAAGGAAGCGGAGCGACGGGTGAGAGACGTTTGATCAAGGTTGATCGAGAATAAACGGCATGCTGAGGCAGATCGTGCTGCTGTTTGACAGGTGCAAAAGCAAAAGGCCTCGCAGTGGTGCCACTCCAAGAACGCTGCGCAGGTAGGCTGAACATCGTGACGCGGTTGTCCCTTGGATGTGCTAATGGTCATGGTGGTGCAGCCGATCCCGTACTTTGAGACGAGCGCCAAGGAGGGAGTGAGCGTGGAGGACGCCTTCCAGACGATCGCCAAGGCCGCGCTGCAGAAGGGTGCGGAGGACGACATGTGAGTAGCGGACGGCGCAACGCATTCTGGACCCGACGAGATCGCTGACTGTTATCGATGCTTCGAGCAGCTACGTGCCGGAAACGATCGACTTGAGCGGCGCCACGGCCAAGAGCGAGAACAAGTCGTGCTGCTAAGCAAAGCGATGCGGTCGTTGGGGGATGTCGTATTGAACGAGACGACTTTTGGGAGGACATCAGAGTGTGGGTGGTGCAAATGCTGTATGCATCGTGCACAGGCGCTTCAGCCATCTTTCTCACAGCTTGGGGTCGTTCGTCCCAGTCGCGCTCGTCGAACCCCTCTTCCATATTGACTTGAAAAGCCGATGGTCCTTGGGTTTATCGTCGTTTCGTGTTGGCTTGAACTTTGTTGCCTTTGAAATTGTTGTTGCTGCTGCTGCTGATACGGCGGCTATGGACTGTCGTTTGATTGGCGATCGCGGCAATGACCGCGACAGCATTGTTCCGGACTTCGCTCGCTTCTCGACACGCCCTGTCTCGTTGCGTTGGCGCTCAGCCTCCTTTTTGCGGCGGAGAGTTCGGCGGCGCCACACGCAAAACAGCCGGATCTGCGCAGCGAGCTCCGTCATGGGGTCCACGTCGTGGCGCGGCACGTTCTGAGGCGCGCCGTACTGATAGCGACCCCACTCCATAGGGTCGACAGCCTCGTCAGTGTCGCTGGCGATCATGTACTTCCGTAGCTGCGCCACACTGGTGTTGCGGATCTCCATCTCCCGCTGAAGGAACTGCAGCTCTCGGTCCACAATCGCCTTGTCCTTCTCTCGCGGGAGCTGGAGAAAGTCGGAGAGTGCTGGGGAAGCAAGGAGCGGGTATGTAGTAAGGTCGGAAACAAGCGCTCATTGCTTCATACCTTTGTGATGGTCGATCGATGGAGGGATACGGCGCGACGGCGACTCTGGGCCGGATGCTGGCGCTCCGGCCTTTGCTGCGTCCGAACGCTTGATGTACTCCTGCAGCTTCTGATGCTGCTGCCGCTCACGCCGATCCGCGTGGCATTCGACGCAGAGGTAATCGAGTTCGACGTCCCCGTACGCGCCGCATCCTGCCATGCACTGCACCTTGGCCGGGAAGCTCATGGTGGTGTCCGGTTGGCGCGTTCGCGGGGAGGGGTTTGCACCAAACCTGAGTGTTGCATGGGTGTTTCGGGCAGTTATAACTAGATTGGCTGGATGACCAGGCATTCCGACTGACATTGGATACACCAGCCCGCAATCTACTCGGTCAAGCTCAACTCCACCAAATTGTACTCATACGCCCAGAAACAACAATTCCATGACTGCGAGTGTGGCTCGCTTGCTCACTTTGGAATAGCAACACATCATGTCGATCGGCACCCGCCATGGCGTCAGAGCGACTGTGCAAGTGAGGACCGGCAGGCGAAATTGTTCACGAAACACCACCTAAGGTCGTGAGCGAGGGATATGAACCCCTTCGCTACATCTGAAGCAACCGTGACAAGCTGTCAATCTCTACATCAGCAATACGACGTTGGTGTGCTGGAGGCAAGATCGAGCTAAGGAGGCAGAACGATCGCATTGGAAATGGCGAGGGACGCTCCGTTGTCATTCCCGAGTCCTCTGAAATCGATATCTAAGAGCGATCAAAGACGACGCATGGATCGGTATTTCCGCTGTTCAGATGTTGCCGTCGAAAGTGACATTCTGCAACCTAGTAGTAAAACGGATAAAAAGTGATGAGGCCGCTGCTCCATGCGACACTCAGCAACGCGCCGCCCTCGAAGGTGGACGCAAACGCGACATGACGAGGGAAGCCTGCGTTGGGAGGACCGCGAAGCAGGCCGCTGCACACATCAAGCACAACGCGATTAACACCGAGTTGCCAAGCGCAGCAGGCTAAACGAACGCAACACGAGGTCTGACCTTCGGGAGAATATCAGGAACGGCTTCCAGGTGACTGTGAAGATGGCCACGAGCTGTCCTGTCGAGTCGCCTTGCGGGGACGGGGTTGTCGTTCGATAGATGGCCGCAACACGCTTCCCATTCGGATCCCACGCCATCTTCTCGATGTGTCCCCCAACATATCTGGATATTGTGCAGACCAAGAAACACGTCAACTTTGTAAATCCTCCACCCCAAAACACCAAACACCAAACACCACAGGTTTCACTTACGCAGACGTGGTCTTGTCAAGCGACGTGAGAAGCTTCTCAGAGAAATCGATAGCAGGGGAGTTGATCCGGGCATCTGCGGCCACATATTGCACATGTGAGCTTACGCCGCAACAGATTCTCGAGCAATAAACTCACCAAGTGATGGCGGGGGTTCTTGGAAGATGTACGGATAGAGAAGCGAGGAATTGCGAAGAGCCACCATCAAACACCGACCATTGACAGACCACGCGCAGTTCTGTGCACAACAATCGCAGACTGTCATAAGCCAATCGAATGGACGCCTTCCAAAGCCGGATTTGAGCATACCGCCGCGGGGACATCCCAGGTTTCTCGCCGCCATGTCAACGTTTCCCAAATCACCGACACTCCGCGGCTGCATAGGAACAGTTGGTCACACTGCATTGCAATCCTGATGCAAGCCACACAGCACTGGTACGTACGCAGTCGTTGCAAACAAGTAGTCGCCCGACGGAGACCATTTGAGCTCCTCTGCTTGGCACGGACACTGCAGCTCCGTCGAGCGAGAACGAATGACGTCAAAGATGTACACCGAGGTCGAGTTGCGCGCGAAGGCAGCAAGCAGGCTGTAGCGCCGAGAAGGAACACAATGCACAGTCAGAACGGTTTGGCGAATACACATCGACAGGTAGCGATATCACATCTGACCTTCCGTCAGCATTCCAGCTCAATTGGTGGAACGCCGTCTTCCTCGGGTGCTTGAGGATGTCGAGCAAAGTCGGTTCTTCCTTCTCTTTCTTCACGGGGACCTTCCACAGCAACACGCCTCCCCTGAGAACACACCAACGAAACGCAAACATCAGCCACACACTCAGGGGCAAACTGCTGACTAATCTCGCCCATACCTGCTCGCAACGGCGATCACTCCGCCCGAGTGCGGAGCCCACTGGACGGCCGTGATGCCTGCTTGAGCGCGATGATCGAGGACTCGCGCGTCCCACTTGGCAGCGGCGACATCATACAAGGACACGACGTTGTCCTGCTGACCCACTGCGAGAACGTTCAGCGCTCGGTGCCAGTCGAGAGCCGCGATAGGCTCCGCCTCTCTGCTCTGCAGAGTCGCCGCTCCTAGCTCGTCCTTGTCCAGATCGACATCGGTGCCAACAAGCCGACGAACACCGCTCTGCGCAGACTCGAACACCGTCTGGAGCACGTCGAGCTCGTCGTCCATCAGGAACGAGGCTGCAGCACGCGCCGCTCGCTTGAGCATCCGAACGGCGCCAGAGTCGAGCGCGTCGGCGTCCTCGAGCTCCTGCGTGAGCGACTCCTCCTGGCCGAACGGCCGCCGCGTCTTGGCGCACACGACGCGCGCCGGCGGGAAGACGGAGCCCCCGCGCCGCACGAACTCGTCGCCGATGTGCGCCTCGTCGCGGGGAGACACGCTGTACAGCTCGCCGTTCAGCTCGCCGAGCGTCACGGCGTCCGCCGCCGGCACCGTCCACGCTAGCGCCATGTTGGTCACGCCACTCGTTGCACAAGTGTCAAAATCAAAAAAGCAGGGAGACTGACAGGCACTCAAACGAGGGGTAACCTTGATACCCAAACAGCGTCAACTGAGAGTGCTGTCGATCATGCCCGAGCTTCGGTTGGAGCTCGAGGAGCCGCAGGACGATGCGAGCTACTCGTCGACCGCGCGGGTGTCGCTCGATACGATGCGGTCACTGAAGGCGCCGTGGGGGTGTTTCGCAGTGCTGCGCTGCGGCGCATCTTCCCCGCGCGTGGTGCGGCTGGAGGTGGACGAGAGTCAAAATGCACAGACTGTGCGCGTCGACCACTGGACACCCAGCGAACAGACCGAGGCGCCGTTAATGGGGGACATGGTCGATATTGAATGTCTCGCGGCTGGAGCGGTGCGTTCGGTGCAGTACATCGAGGTGTCTCCGGCGAGAGACGATCAGCCCCGGTTGGCACTAGCGTTCGTCAAGTCACTGCTGCGTGAGCAGATCCTGCCAGCAATGACAGGCGTCATCACGCTCCAGTTGGACGGGCTAAACTACGGGTCGTGGCGGTACCGAGCGTTCTGTCGAGGGACTATCGATAGCGCTGATGTACCGGACGGAGTGAATGCCGGCGTTATCAGTGACAACACGATGGTGCTCATGTTTCCGTTCGCGTCAGGACGGAGCTCGACGCAGCCACTACCAGAGCTCCAGCCTATCGGTGCGCATGGGCAGCGGTTCCGAGAGCTAGTGGCTATGGCGTTGAGGTCGAGGCGAGGGTTCTTCGATGGACAGCAATTTGGTAAGGTGGTGAAAAGCAAACAGTTGGACGCTGACGAATTGACAATGCCTGTATATTTTGTTACCTGTCGATAGCATCGTACGCCCCTCGCTCGCTCATGCTGCAAGGAGCTAGTGGGTCTGGGAAATCGACACTAGTCCAGCAGGTTGCCGAGGATCTGAATGCCAACCTCGTGGTGCTGGACTGCGGTCTCTTGTCGACGCCGCAGCTTCGAATCGAAGATTTCTTTGCCGCGGTGCTGCGTATTCAGCCGAGCATCCTGTTGATTGAAGATCTGGAACTGCTGTTCCCTCGAGTGTTGGATGAAAACAAGTACAAGATGGTATGCACGGTCGTCAGGTGTCTGGAAGCAATCAGTAAGTTGCCTGACTGAATGTCGATACTGGTAAATCACCTCTGACTCTGGATCATCCCTTCATCCTACCAGACAACGCATCAGCTGCGAGAGTTGTTGTCGTTGGCACCGTGTCTGTCGTTGAGGCACTTCACACCAAGGTCCGCCAAGTGTTCGCCGACGAAGTTCTTCTCGATGTACGAACAAACAGCGTACGCTCACCCACGAGACCTGGACGCCTGAGTTTGGGAATGCTCACATGGATTGTTTGTGGATTCAGGTTCCGGAGCGCCACTGGATGTTCAATCTGTTGAAATCGGTCTTACCGAAGCACCTGGCGATGAGGGACGAGTTTGTGATGTCTCTGGTGACACGCTACGGACAACGACCAAGTACCGTGATCGCTATTGCTGGAGCGATTGAAACTCATTTCAACGATCTTGAGACACCACTGGATCAACTGACCGAAGCGGTCGAGGCAGATGTAGCAGCAGTTGCTCGAGATGTCGCGAGCGCTAGTGCGTCGAGCACTCTGGTGGGCACGTCGGTTCCAGATGTGTCGTGGGATGACATCGGTGGCCTCGACCAGGTCAAGCAGAGGATACTGGAGATGGCGGTCTGGCCACTGGAGAAACCGCACATCTTTCGTCGGATGGGTATCACGCCGCCACTGGGTATCATTCTGCACGGTCCTCCTGGAACGGGCAAGACGATGCTGGCCAAGGCGGCGGCAGCAGCCAGCAAGTGCAACTTTCTCAACCTGTCTGCCAGCGATTTGATGAGAGCCGAGTTTGGAGAGAGCGAAAAGGCAATCAGTCGAGCGTTCGCTACTGCCCGTTCCCTCAGTCCTTGTCTAGTGTTCATTGACGAGTTCCAGTCTCTGTTTGGCGATCGAACCACGGCTGGCGCGGTGAGTACGGTCATAGGCGTGTTGTGGTTGCTGGAGTATCTAACGAGACTGGGTGAGGGTGTTTCTGTATTGGCTTGACATCGATTCAGACGACATCACGGATGATCTCGCAGCTGCTGGTCGAGTTCGATGCGCTCAAGGCAATTGCAGATGATGCCGAGGCACACCGCGCAAAGGACAGCGGGTCTGATTCTCCTCCAATTGCGTCGATGGCCAGGATCTTTGTCATGGCCGCAACAAACAGTCTGTCCGCCGTCGACCCGGCATTTCTTCAACCCGGTACGCTATGCAACCTGCTCAGGCCGTATGTAACAAAGGTGCTGATCAACGCTCCATGCTCAGGACGGTTTGAAAACGTTGTTTATGTGGGACTGCCGAATGCCGCCGAGCGGCGTGAGATCCTGAAAGTGCAGCGAGCCAAGATGCCGTGGCACAGCGATGTGCAACTGGACGTCCTCGTGGAAGCCACAGAACGAGCGAACGCCGCTTCTCTGGTCGCGCTATGCCAAGCAGCCGCCATCCAAGCGATGCAGCGTGTGCCACGAGATGGAAATGTTTCCAGTCAGGAACAGGTGAGTGAAAGGCGATTTTCGCAATGGGATGATCGGATATCTCACAACACCAATGCGCTGCGACCAGGCTATTCAAATGGAGGACTTCCTCAGCGCAATATCCAAGGGGAATTTCGATTTCGGCCCATCCACTCAACCGCAAGCCAGTTAGATCGGATTGAGATCTAAATCTATGCGGTGAACGCCGTATACGCCGTCAGTACAGCCTTCACGTTCGATGGGATCGTGAACGACGACAGATCTCCGTAGAACGAGTCCGTGATGGTATAGATGCCATTGTCGATGCCTGAAACAGAGCACATCCCACAGATTAGAATGACACAACCCTCTTCCACAACACCACAGCTTACTCACCTTTCGCCAGTTCTGTCGCCACCTTGATGTAAATATCGGTCGAGTTGTCGTTCTTGAGGCAGGACTCCATGTAGACGTCGAGAGCCTTCCGGCACTCAACGAGCGACGACAGGACCGCCGGGAGTGTGTACTGTCGCCAACGAAAACAACTATGACTACCCACATTCCAAAAAGTTGCTGGTCACCAAAACACCCGTACCTTGACGTTTCCTTGTTCGTCCTCCACCCGTGACATGCTGACGAGATGGCACAGCAAAGCCTGAGCAGCTTGAACAACCTGTCGCCACCAGTGTTCCGCGTAAAAAACAAAGCAAGCAACCACAAGCATCCCATTGCGATAACGAACGTACGTGGGATGCGCGGAACACTTGTCGCTTGGCCTCTTGCATCAAGAAGCGGCGCGCGGCGAACTGAATGCGCGACTCCACAACATATCGGATGGTCGACTTGAACCCGGCCGAGGAAATGCGGAGGTTGGACAGGTGAGGGTTCTGTTCCAGCAGCAACAGCGGGTCGACGTCGGCGCGCGCGATCAAAAACTTGAACAACTGTGGGACGGACTGCTCGAGCGCCTGCGCATCCGCTACCGCTGCAGCGTTCTGGTTCTTGCGAGAAGGGATCGTGTTCAGCAACCGCAACGAGACTGTGAAGCTGTCGATGGCAGCCGTCGACGCTCGGAACAAAGAGTGCCAACGCTTGTGCGAAGCGTACAGGGACTTGCGATTCGCCGCACTGAACTTGCTCGCCAGCAGCAGATTCTCCAGGGCGAAGAAGACATTCAGGTCCTCCACGCACTTGTCGGAGCCGAACGCCTGGCTCGCTCTGGCAACCGGCACTTTCCTCGCTGCGATCGCTTGCATGGCCGCATCCACCCGTTTCTGAAGCGCGGTCACATACTGCTCGTCCAGCGGCGCGACCCCATCCACCGCGACATCGACCTTTGACTCAAACAGAGCCTCAACACCAGATCGAGTCTTGGTTTGAGCGTCCACGACGTCCCACAGCTTCGTGCCGGCGTTGCTCACGATCGCGTAGCTTGGTCGGAACAGCAGGATACGGAACACGGACGCAGACGAGAGCGCGACGAAGTTCTCCAGCACGCTAGTCGTAACGTGGAAGTACATTCGGCTCACGTCGATGGTGAACAGCTGCGCCAAGACCCCCGAGACGGAGAACGAGCTGCCAGTCACCAGCAGAACTACGCGGGTCAGCGTGTAGACGAGCACAGCGCGCCGCACTGCCCGCACAACGTCGCGCTGCAGCGCGCTGACAAACGAGGAGCGCGGATCGAGCACGAACGGGTCCTGGTCCAGACGAGTCTCAACCGCGAGCCACGACAGGAAGGTCACGAGGCCGCCCACGACCACAAACAGCGAGAAGTCGCCGGCGATGGCTTCGCTGGGGATGGCCACCGAGTAGTACAGCACGTTCTTCCACGTCCACGTATGCACCACGCAGAGCACGACCAGCATCAGCAACTGAGGCTCACGGTACAGCTGCGCAGCCATATCCACCACGGCGCACACGACCGTCTGGGTCAAGCCTTGCATGACCGCGAGCGGGTCTTGAACGATCGTCGGCCGCGGAGCCGGCAGCAACACGTACCGCACCGTCAGCTGGACGAGCGAGAGCACCGCCAGCAACACGCACAGCAGCGAGAACCCGACCAGGCCAGGGAACTCCCACGGTGACGCCATCGGCGCCAACGTCAGCACCGCGAGCGGGATGGCGACCGCCGCGACCGCAGTCAGCGATACAGCGCGCACCGTCTGCTGCAGCCGCTGCTGCAGGTGCGGGTACGGGAGTGCGTC
The DNA here is from genome assembly GCA_023336425.1 of Phytopythium cucurbitacearum (nom. inval.). Classification (NCBI taxonomy): domain Eukaryota; phylum Oomycota; class Peronosporomycetes; order Pythiales; family Pythiaceae; genus Phytopythium; species Phytopythium cucurbitacearum (nom. inval.). The sequence goes on along the minus strand of JAADXC010000805.1, from coordinate 328 downwards.
GCTGTCGGCCGGCAGCAGCAGGTTGCGTCCGCTCGGGTACGCGTACAGCAGCGCGTGGAGCGCCTCGAGCGCGCGCGCGAACCCCATCGAGTCGTGCGGCAGATACAGGGGGCGGCCGTTCTGTTGGTGTCCGGGTGCTGATGGCGCGCAGAGGTGGCTGTAACCCGGTTACGTGAGTATTTGGGACTCCATCCAGTAAGTTCGCATAACTCTGATGCCGATGGTTTACACTTGGGTTACACAAAGTTACGTATTATAGCTTTCACTCAATGCCACCACAACACTGTGAGGCTAGCGCTTCCATAGTGTGAGGCTCTCCAGACATTGG
>JAADXC010000804.1:0-10159 GCA_023336425.1 Phytopythium cucurbitacearum (nom. inval.) | reverse complement strand
GGACCGCATGCTTCGCTTCTGTCTGTTCGAGTACAACACTGTGACGTCCGAGTCGAGTGAGGTGTGCCTTCCGCCGATGCTGGGTCAGGAGCTGGCGTACGTGCTGACGCCTGTGGAAGATGAGGCGTTGGAGAACGATCCAGATGTGTGCGGCTACTACTTTTACCCGTACGAGATCTTTCAGCAGTACTCGAGCAAGCTTGGTGCCGTGTCCGTCGACCATTTTGATCTGGAGTGGCACCCGCAGTCGTACGCTGCGAACGCCGAGGACTACCCCGAGTTGGACTACAGCGATGTGGTCGCGTCGACGCGTAAGCAGCGTCAGTACGAGTTCGTCGGTCCGTTCCCGTTCGCTCGGGTCGTGTCCAAGGACGAGCTGCCGACTGTGAACTAGCTCGAACTGACTTGAGCGCCTGTGGTTCTGGCGACCGTCGTTAAGAATCGAACGGGTTTTGAGCTGGTTGATGTTGACCTCATGCTGTTGATTGCTGTTGATTGCCAAACCAAAAGATGCACCTCATCCGTTGTGGTCGACATCGAAGCTGCATACGCGGACATGAGTTAGTCGCATGCAACACAAATTCTCAAACAAATGTCTGACGATCATCTCCACCATCAAACGCGCTCATGGTTGTACGCATACACGGCGATCGCTCGCCATCGACTTTTTATTTGCTTTCGTGTTTTTACATTCATTCAGTGCTTTGGTGTCAAGCAACTGAAGCGATCATCGCCGAGTGCCAATGTGGAGGCAGCGACTCGACACTCGTGCCTTACTGCGTGCTCTCGCAGAAGTCCTTGGCGTTCTGGAAGATCTTGAGCCACGGACTCACTTCGTAGCCTGCGAACTCCTTCGGCGTCCACGGCCACTGGTACTTGAGGTAGCTGCGCTCCGGGTGAGGCATCATGCACATGTGGCGACCGTCGTGCGACACGAGACCGGCAATACCCTTCGGCGATCCGTTCGGGTTGAATGGGTACTCCTCAGTCACCTCGTTGGCATCGTCCACGTAGCGGATGGGAGCGAGACCGCTGGCAGCGTACGCCTCGAGCACCTTCGGGTGAGTAAAGTGCGCGCGACCCTCGCCGTGCGACACCCACACGCCAAACGAGCTGCCCTCCATCCCCTTGAGCATCACCGCGTTCGACTTCTCGACCTTGACCGAGACGAAGCGACACTCGTGACGACCCGACTCGTTGTGCACGAAACGCGGGTTCGCCGACGTCTTAGTCTCTGCTTCCAGTTCCGCCGCGTTCGGGAGGTCAAGCCAGCCCATCAGCGTCATCAGCTGGCAACCGTTGCACGCGCCAAAGCTGAACGTGTCCTGGCGGTCCTTGAACGCAGAGAACTGCTTCTGCACGTCGCCGTGGTACTTGACGACACCAGCCCAGCCCTTCGCCGAACCCATGACGTCCGCGAACGCGAAGCCACCGACAAAGGCAACGCCCCGGAAGCGCTCGTCGATCACCACGCGCTTGGCGACAAGGTCCGACATGCTCACGTCCCAGACCTCAAACCCGGCCGCGTGGAAAGCGCCAGTCATCTCGCGCTCACTGTTGCTGCCTTCCTCGCGGATCACAGCCACGCGATGAAGGTTGCGCGTGCTCAGCTGGCGTTCAGGCGTCGCAGTAGGCGTGAAGGTGGCCTTCCACACAGGGGCAGTGCGCGTACGCAGCGACCGCTGCTCCGACGCAACGCAATCAGGGTTGCACTGCTTCTTCTCGAGCTCGAAGCTCGTGGCTTCCCACACGTCGCGCAAGTCCACCATCTGATCCTGGACAACGCTCTCGCCGTTCACACGAATCTTGATCTCGCCGTCTGTCGTCGCCTTGCCGAGCTTCGTGAGCGGCACGTTGACATTTTTGAAGATGGCCTCGACCTCCGCGACGTGGTCGCCAGCGACCTGGAACACGAAGCCCAGCTCTTCCGCAAACAGCACCTCGAGCACGTCCTTCGTCGTCACCTTGCCCTGCGTCACCGCGTACGGAATGTCCACTTCAATGCCGCAGTTGCCACCAAACGCCATCTCGAGCAGAGACACCACGAGACCGCCGTCGCTTCGGTCGTGGCCAGCCAAGAGGTAGTTCTTCTTGATGCACGACTGGATCGCATTGAAAGCGTGCTTGAACAGCTCGGCATCCTCCACGTCCGGCGACACCTTGCCCACCTGACCGTACACGTGCGCAAGTGCAGATCCACCCAAACGGTACGCACCCTTACCGACGTCGACGTAGTAGAGTGCGTTGTCAGAGGCGTCGGTCTTCAGATCAGGCGTCACCTTCTTCTCGACATCATCCGAAGGAGCGTACATTGTGATCACAAGAGTCCCAGGAGCCTTCACATCCGTCTTGTTGACCTTCGCGGCCATCGACAGCGAGTCCTTGCCACCATCCACAGCGACGCCCATCTCCTTCATGAAGTTGGTCATCGCAGAGCAGCACTCGTACATACGAGCAGCCTCACCAGGCAGCTTGGCAGCCCACATCCAGTTGGCCGAGCACTTGCAGTCGTCAAGCCCGCGACCGCCAAGAGACGCCCACACCATGTTGGTGAGCGACTCGCCAACGCTCAAACGCGCCATAGCACCAGGGTTGACGAGACCCTTCACCGGCTGTTCACCGCACGCGCTCACCACACCCGTGATCTTGCCGTTGTTCTCAGACGGGGATGCCATGTGAGATTGAGCGACAATCGCACAGTCGGCAAGCGGCAGCTGCAGCGGACCAACCGTCTGCTGCTGAGCAACGAAGCCGCTCACACAACGGTCAACCTTCGTCGTGAGGAATCGCTTCGACCCGACAGACACCAAGCGAAGGACGCGATCAAGCGCATCGCGCAGAGTCAAATCGGCGGGGAAAGACAAGTCCGTCAGCGGCTCGCTCGCCTTCGCGTCCGTGAAAGTCTTCTGGGGCATCTTCCCAAGAACCAGATCGAGGTCCAAGTCAAACGGCGTACTGTCGTCTTGCGAGTCGTGCAAAACGACGCGACCATCACCAGTGACCTGCCCAAGCAGCGAGTACGGACAGTTCTCGCGAGTACAGATCTTGTGAAAGAGATCCACATCCTCCGGACGCAGCAGAAGAGCATCGTTCTCTTGGTACTCCGCACCCCAGATCTCCAGAACGGACAGAGTTTCGTCACCAACCAGAATGTTGCGGACTTCGTAACGAGCGCCGCCGCGGTTGGCATCACCCGGCTTCGAGTTCGGAACCTCGACGATCTCCTTCAGCACATTGCCGTTGCCGCCAGCACCCTGGTCGTGGATAGAAACAATAGGGTTCTTGTCGCCGAGCTCGATACAGGCGCGAATCACCTTGTTCATCTTGCTCTCCATCTCGGCATCACCGCGCTGGACAGCGTTGAAGTCGAGCTCTGCAGTCTTCGCGTCCTGGATACGACTGGACGCAGCGCCACCGCCCATACCGATACGGTAGCATGGCCCGCCGACCTTGACGACCCACATCTTCAGATCCGGGTCACCCTTGGTGCAGTGGCGGCCATCGAGCTGACCCAAACCAGCCGAAAACATGATCGGCTTGATGTACTCACGGCGCTCACCACTCGGAAGCACCATGCCGAACGAACGCGCAAAGCCAGACACCACCGGCTCGCCGAACTTGTTGCCGTAGTCGGACGCACCGTTCGACGCCTGAACCAGAATGTCGCGAGGATGAGCAAGGTTCGACGGGTACTGGAGCTTCTCGTCCTCCCACGGGAGCTTGTAGCCGTCCAGGTTCAAGTTACCGACAGAGTACGCGCTGATGCCGGCAACAACGTGCGCACCACGGCCAGTCGCCTGGACATCGCGGATACGACCACCCGTGCCAGTCTCTGCACCGGGGAACGGAGCGACGCCGGACGGGAAGTTGTGCGTCTCCGCCGTCAGCAGCAGGTGGCTCTCCAGATCCTTCTCCGCCATCTGCGACGGCTCGCCGGGGTTCACGGGGCCGAGCGTACGGATCTTGGCACCCTTGATCACCGACGAGTTGTCGTGGAACGCAATCACGCTGTTCTTCTTGGACTCTTCCGTGAGCGTCGACTTGACCATTTGGAACAGCGTCTGAGGCATCTCCTGGCCATCCACCACGATCTTGCCGCCGAAGAACCAATGGCGCGAGTGCTCCGAGTTCGACTGACCCATGTCGAAGCACTCGACGTCCGTCGGGTTGCGCTTCAGCTTCTCCTTGAACAGCTTCAAGTAGTACTGCAGATCCCAATCGTCGAAGCCTAAGCCGATCTCGTCGTTGATCTCCTTGAGCGCATCCAGACCGCGCTCCATGATGGGGATCGTTCGCACGGGCTGCACCGACTTGCCGTGCCAGAAGCTCGCGAGCGGCGTCGGGTACACCTCCTGCGTCATGCGGTCGCACTCGCGCGCGAGCAGCGCCTCCTGGAGAGCAGCCTCCGCCTCCGCAGTCGGCTTGGACGACGTGTAGCGCACCAGGTAGCGCGTGCCACGCTCGATGCGCTTGATGTCCGAGATGCCGCACGCCTGGCAGATCGCCACGGCGTTACTCGACCACGCCGTCGAGAAGTTCATGCGGGGACCAACTTCGATGAGCCACTGAGCGGTCGCTCCCTTGAAGCCCGCCTTCTCCGCCTGCACGCATCGTTTACTTCCTCTGTCCGCGGCAACGAACAGCTGCGAAGGGGAAGCAGACTACGATCTCTTACCTCGAGGAAGGACGCATCCGCGCGCGTCTGCTGCGGCTCGAACGTCTCGCTGAGCAGCCAGTGGAGCGTGTCCAGGTCCTGCGCCGACAGCGCCGGCGTGTCGGCCTTCGTCTCGACGTAGAAGCAGTACTCGGTCTGCAGCTCGAGCACGTCGACGCCCGCGGCGCGCGCGCGCAGGTGCGCGAGCAGCGTGCGGCTCGCGTGCCCCGTGAAGGCCGGCGCGCGGTAGAAGCGGGCGAGCGGCGCGGCGTGCGCGATCTTCTGCTTCTTCTCGGCCATGGCGGGCGGAGCGGCGGCGAGGGCAGACAAAGGGCCGGGGAGGCGGCGCTTGCAGGGAGGGCAAGTTCAACTCGACGAGGCGATTTGAATTGTGCGCTCCCGAGCGGTTTGCCGACGGCCAGTGGCTCCGCGCTGGTGTTGCGTCCCGCTGTTGGTGAGGGAGTTCAACATGAGTTTTAAACATGCCGTGGTGCTGGTGCTGGTGGAAATCACTGTCAAATCGAGTTTGAATCATATGTTCGAAACGGTGTATCGTTCTGAAGTAAGCACTAGCCAAGGCAACAATGGCTACAGAGTGAAGGTCAGCAGCGATTGCTGGCGTGCGGCAAGCAAGGGCTTGCCGGTCAGTCTTGTCACAGCTTGCAGATCCATCACACAAGCACAGACTTGGCGTGTTGGTCGCCCTTGTTCGATCACGACGACACGGTGCTGGTGCTGGATTCAAGTCCTTTTAACGGCGGTGGTGGTGGGTCTTCACATGAACATCGCTCTCTGCAGCTGTATCTCGGCCGTCTTGAGCCCCGCCAGGCCGCAATACCAATACAGAAGGTCCGCGACGGATCTGCACTCTTGCGAACGATGGCCAATCGAAGTGAGATTGCTGCTTCGGATCGACTGGCTGGCCGCCGTGTTGGGTAAGAACCATCTGCTGTGCTGTTTTCTGCTATCGCTACTTCAGGTCCGTTTCATGTCGCCATCTGCTTCTATCGCTCCCATTCGTCCATAATCGAGATATTTAAGCCAATCAATTATCTCGTGGTTTTAGCCAATCGCGCACGAGCGTCCGCTCGAAGGAGATCTGCGGCTGACAACCATCGTCTGCGGAATGATGCAGCGCTCCGCAGCCCGCATCGCTCGCAGCCTCCGCGTCGCGGCCAGCCATGGCCCGCTGCGCTCGTCAGCACCGCTGTCTGCCGGCCGGGTGTCTGCGTTTGCTACCAGACAAATGGCGCCGTTGATGTCGTCGCCGCTGGTCCAGCGAGTGCGTCGTTTGTTGGGCAACATGATGACCGAAAGTTCTGGCACTAACCTCTGTGTGATGTATAGGGAAGCATCGCGAGCCTGCTCGCTATTGGAGGCAGCACGACCGCTGCATGCGCGTACTGCTCGAGCAGCTCTGTGGCGGCGCCGACGCCGGTAGAGTCTGCGCCGGCGCGCAAGGGTCTGCCTTCGGTCGTGCTGTACCAGTACGAGCCGTGCCCGTACTGCTGCAAGGTCAAGGCCGTCCTCGACTACCTGCGCATCCCGTACGAAGTCGTGGAGGTGAACCCGCTCACGAAGAAGGAGACGAAGGCGTTCACCGACCACCGCAAGGTGCCCGTGTGCAAGATCAACGGCGAGGTCGTCGTCGAGTCATCCGTCATCATCTCCAAGCTGCGCGAGCTGGTCCACAACGATGACGACAACACGGACGGCGTGAGCCTGGAGGAGGAGGAGAAATGGCGTCAGTGGGTGGACAAGAAGCTGGTATGGCGAGTGTACCGACGATGGCAGTGTTACTTGATGTTGACTTGATACTTTTGCACCTGCAGATCCTGTTGACGCCGCCCAACATCTACCGCACGGTACCAGAAGCGCTGCAGGCTTTCGACTACTGTCTGACTGAGGGGAAGTTCACCCTGATGGAGCGGCAAATGTCCAAGTACGCCGGTGCCATCATCATGTACCTGATCGCCAAGCGATCCAAGAAGAGGTACGAGATCGACGACGAGCGTGAGGCGCTCTACTCGGCGCTGGCGTCGTGGGTTGAAGCTGTCGGCGACCGGTCGTTCCTCGGCGGTTCCGAGCCGAACATGGCGGATCTGTCCGTATTTGGCGTCCTGCGCGCCATGGATGGGCTCGACACGTACAAGGACCTCATGGACAACACGAGCATCAAGCCGTGGTTCGCGCGCATGACAGAGAAGGTCGGCTCCAGCTCGCGAGTTAGTGATGAGTAGACAGCGCTAGCTTGTCAATCAATCAACAACTAGTACCAAGCTCGACAACCCGTGTGCTCAAACGATGCTGGTATGAAGAGGTGAATTGTGCCGATACGTGCTACGTGAGTGTGCAAGTGTAGATGCAAGAGCCGTCCGGCTAACGTACATGAGCGCATGCAGGTACTCTATGCAGCTGGCCTCGTCTATTCCTCGTCAGACTTCTTGAGGATGCGGTGGTACGCCATCCCCGTCCCGGATATGTTGTCGCCGAGCCCGGCGGTGCGGTCGGGCTTCTTGCACGCGAGCATGGGCACCATGTGGCACTGGTAGTCCGCTTCGCGCCAAGACACGACTGGCGACTCGGGGTCGATCGACACGGTCAGCCCCTGTTTCTTGCTCAGCAGCAGCTCCCGTGCGAGCAGCACTTCGACGCGGTCGAGGTCGACCTCCATGTCGGCGCTGTGCCTCATGATCGCGGGCGTCGTGTTGTTCTTGCCGCACGCGAGCTTGGAGCTCATGAGCGAGCTCTGGATCAGCGCCGTCGTCGGGTCCTCCCAGATGCTGTCGTCCTTTTGGCAGATGATGTGGAACTGCAGCGTGTGGAAATGGATGCGGTTGAGCTGCGCGAGTGCGAGCGTCTCCGACGGGTCTTGCGACTTGCCGCCCTGCTTCTCGAACGCCAGCTTCGCGCGCGCCGAGTGCTGGATCACGTCGTGCAGCTGCGCGCTGATCTGCGCCACCGTTGGTCGCGAGTTGGTCGCCGTGCCCTCCTCGCCCGTGACGAGGTAGTGGTGCAGAATATACAGCTCCTGCTCGTTCAGGCCGATCGAGTCGACCCACGGCAGAATGAGGCGCACCGTGTCGTCAAACAGACTGAAGTCTACCATCACAAGACACAGCGTGAGCAGATCGTTCACCAATCACACTTGCAGGACAACACACTCACCGGAGACGGCTGCGAGTTCGTAGTGCGTCGGCACCTGCTTGGCGAACAGGTTCTGCAGCACGTTCGAGAGCGCCGTGAGTCGCGCGAGTCGGCGGTCCGTGTCGGTCTCCACCTCCATGAGCTGCAAGCCACCAAAGACGACAAGATCCGGCTGGAAAGCGTCAAGCGCCTGCTCAAACTCCTCCAGCACAGACAGCCGCGGGTTGTAGATGTCGTGGTTCAGGTAGTACCGGTTCGCGCGCGGCGACTCGTGGCCGCGGAACGCGTCGCCCTTGGCGTACTCGAGCACGAGGTGCACGTCTTCGTCCTCGTGGTCCTCCAGGTGCCCCACGAGTTGGATGTGCGAGTTGAAGTGCTTGCGCATTTCCTTACCGATGGCGGCCCCGAGCAGCACCTTGCAGCCTTCCACCGCCGCGCGGTCCGCCATCGTGGCGGCGTTGCCGCCGACCCAGCGCTTGACCGTCTTGATCTCGTTGGCGAAGCGCACGACCTCGCGGAACTGCTCGGGCGACGACATGCTCTGCTCGGCGGCCGCGCCGTTGGCAAAGTAGAAGGCGAAGCTCTCCTGCAGGTCCCGCAGCGAGCCGATCCGCTCGTGGTGCTCGCGCGAGAGCATCTCCTCGTACTTGTCCGCGCGGCCCTTGGGCTTGTGCTTCTTCTTGTGCTGCAGCGCGAAGTGCTCCTTCTCGACGCGCTGCACGCGCGCCATGAGCTCCACGGCCGGCACCGATACGTCCAGGTCGGCGCTGCAGCAGAACGCGAGTCGCGGCGGCTCGGCGGCCCCGTCCTCGCGCTGTTGGCGCCGCGCATTGCTCGCGTGGAGCTCGAGCGACGCCAGCACTTGCTGGTGCTCCTCGGCCGTCAGCGAGGCCGCCGAGCCCGCGAGCAGCGCCGTGAGCCAGTCCCCATACAGCACCGCGACCGCGCACACGGCCACTGACGCGGCCAGCGCCGCAACTCGCAAGCCACCGCCCATCGAAGCAGCAACGAAAGATCGAGAGTGAGGGCTGCGCTCCAAATCGCGAGTGCTCAGTAGGGGGAGTTCAGTGCTGGGTGGAGCGGTTACGCAGTGCACATCTTGGTGGGAGGTACAACGTAACCCGTACCCCATGCCCTTCAACATGCTACAGTTGAACAAACACGCCTGATCTCGTTGTTAACAGCGAAGCACAAAAGCCAAAGCGAAACGAAAATCGCAACGGCCGGTCTGTAGCGATCTTCGCGCTCGGTCTCAAGGCCGACTCGACACTACATGCATGGGTCTATTAGTGGCAAACCGCGCCAACGACTATGGCACCGATGCTCTCAATGAGCACTCGATTTTGGCTGCTGTTGGGCTGAATTTCTCCTGCCAGCGCGCTCGCTCTGCAGCTGCCACGTTGCAGCGTGCGCTGTCAAGCACAGACTGGCCCACACCAATCATATAGTGGATAGCCCCACCCGCGCAGCCGCTCAAGCATCGAATAGTTGTCGACATCCACAGCGGATAGTTCAGGAGCCAAGATGGAACATTCGACTGGGTGTGTGGATGATTGGAAAGGTAGGAAGTTCAGTCCATAGCGGTATGTAGGCAGGGATGGCAACTACATGGCAGGTCAGAGCAGGCACCAGAGCAGTGAGCAAGCTCAAATGTGAAATACCGCGAGTTTCCATGAGATTTGTCCTTGTGCGCGGCCCGGCACCCGAGTTCGATCGTTGAGGATTTGCATGAAAGTCTGCCTTAGTTAATCGATTTGTGGTTCTGTACGACTTCGACATAGCTCCATGCGTCGACAGATGATCCTAGATTTGAGAAGATGGAGTTACTGGAGTCAGCGGCGAAGATTGTCGACATTCTGGTTAGTTGTGCAAGTCGTGGCGTGATACAGACGCGTCATTTGCTACTAGCGGTCTCAGCGGTCTTGGATGGGTCTAGAACGCATAGCAACGAATGCTTCCGACCACATCGCTATGAACTTCTATCGTTGTTTCAAGAAATTGATCAAGTAACATTTCGGCATTGCAGGGGAATGAGAGCTAGAACTATTGAGAGATGCGTTGGCGACAATGAACGAACACAGCGACGAATATGTGCAATTCCTCATGTCACGACTCGACCTTCTGCTCGACTTCTGGATGAAGAAGCTGTCCGGGAATCTCAGGTTCAGACATTTAATATTTGTGAAGAGCAATATTGGACATCTGTGTGCGAAGTTGAGTGCGAGGGTTGGAGCGAACACTCTCGTTACTTTTGGATACTGGACCGTGACCGATTACAGAGGCTTGATCAAGAAGTGTTCGGATGGACGAGACATGAAGCGGGAGAACAAGTTGAAGTGTTAGTGCTCAGTCGCCCCG
>JAADXC010000803.1:0-10167 GCA_023336425.1 Phytopythium cucurbitacearum (nom. inval.) | reverse complement strand
TGATTGTACCAGGATCCACTCCAATGACGACGTCAGGTGAGTACTCAGGGCCGAGTTTAATCAGGTCCTGTTGGAACCTGTCTAACTGAGAGTGAGTGCCCGATCTATCTCCCATGGCCACCACCGTTGTTCTCGTCTCGGGCCGCTCGAGGAGTACGTAGGCACCGTAGCCGTCAGTCATAAACTCGGTTGCAAATACCCGACTCGATGTCTCGAATCGAGCGACATCGAATACCGCCCTCATCACTTCGTCACGACGATGCACTATTTGATCCCTGCTGAAGCCGACTTCGCCATTGTCACTCCTCGGCCGGGTGGTGACCATGTTGAATTGCAAGTGTAGGAAGGCGTTAATGGTAGGCACGTGCTTGATGTGAGCCAGCATCTCGTACAACGTGCTCCCATTCATCGGCACGTAGTCAGTCGTGCAGGTAGTCGAGAGTGGAAGTACTGAGTATAGCTTCGTTCCTTTTGCTCGTGGTCGTAGGCTCACGTAGAACTCTAGGGATACCAGCATATCGTAAGTCTTGCTCAAGAAGTGGGCGAGATTGCCCCGAATCATGGGCTTCGTGGATACGATGCCGAGCCACTGTCGGAGCTGGCGCTCGACAGGGTCGGTAGTATCGTCCCACTCGTCCCATATTCTTGTCATCTGGCCGGTCTCGAATCCCTCTGCATCCATGACGGGGCGGGTCCAGACACGGTAAAAACTCTCGAGAAGCCTTGTCGTCTCCCTTCGAGGGAGCTGAGACTGCCCCGGGCCACGGAAACTAAAGCGGATGTACTGTCGAAGACGGCGTCTGAATTCAAAGATGATCATGTTCTTCGCGTTGACGGCCATTTGCTTAGCCAGTTCTTTAATCACTGAGGTATAGCCTTGAACTTGCTCTCTGGCTTCCCACTATTGAATCAATATAGCGTGCAGATACGGAAAAAATGGTCGTGGTGAGTGGCGGTCTCGCCTCTCGATCTGACGCAATGTCGACACAAGGCAATCGTAAAAGAAAGTGTTGGTGAGGGCAGGCACATCGCCCCCCATGGCCAGGCATCGCCGGACGTGCAGGTTGGCGATGTGCATGCCCTCAAGACGAACTTGCTTGATAAGGATACATGTTCGTTTAATCTGCTCCACCAGCGGTGGAAGGCTGCATATGGTGGAAAGCTTGGACAGAACACTCGAATACTTGCGTTCGGTCACTTGGCGTAGCAGAAAAGTTGGGATCGCAGATGCTTGTGTGTGAGTGTCGGTGACAGCGTCGACTCCAAAGTCCTGCATGTCTGGATCCGTTTCCCAGGAACTAGACTCGGCGAGGCTCTGTAGGGCCGCTGCGGCTGCGTAGACCTCGGTGCTTGGTGCTTGTGAACCCTCCCCCCATGCGTTGGGCTCGGCATGGCCGCATGACATCTGCATTGCTCGCACGACTAAAGACGACGAGTGCGAGCTTCAGGGAAGGGCGGCTGAGAGACTTTTCTCCCCCTCACCGCCACCGATCTTTTTTTTTGTGGTGGGGGAGAAGGGAGAGGGGAGGGGGTCTCTTGTTAGCCCGACTGGTCATGAAGATGAAGAGTCCACCCGCGCCGCGTCGCCGCTCTTCGGTAGCGACTCGAGCTAGAAGGCAAAGTGACGAAATGAATGAAAATTTTGATGATGCACATTGCGTGACCTTTCGAGGTCAGAGCCTGGAAATGACATCTCATATCGTTACTTTCGACGGTGGTGACAGCGCCGCTGACGAGCGGAAGAGAACACGACCGAATTCGGCGCGGATATCAATCTGCACTATACATTGGCAGGTATGCCGACCGACCAGCATGCCGACCGACCTCGGTTCTCCGACCGACCGTTGTTGGCTGATGGCCGATTTTCCTACAAACATCAAGTTTATTCCATTCAATACGGTCGACCGACCGCCGCCCACTGACTCTTGGCACGGCACAGTCGCGAGGAGATCAACTTGAGGATAACGGTTGAGGTCATTACGAACCGCCTGTCGGACGGGTTTGGTTTGCCAACGACCGACCGACCGATCGCCATGGTTTTGGCATATTCCACCACCGATATCCAAGGAGATCGGATCGACCGAGTGGGTCGCGCCGTGGCAGCGTGTCTTTGCGCTCGCATTTCCGACCGTCCGCCAATTGCTGTCAGCGTTTTAATACAAACTGCAAGTCAATTTCAACACAATTGACCGACCGACGGCTTCGATGTAATTCGAAGGTACCCAACTTCCGGATAGCTTCGAGTCAATACGGACCGGTATTCACGACCGACCGACCGCTTGATCGGGCTTCACTATACTTCATACCTAATGTTAAAAATAGTTGGAGCGACCGAGTGAGGCGAGAGGCCGATGCGTGTCTTTGCGCACCGCGACGGCTCTCGACGCGCTCGCTGGTGCCGTCACTTCTCGGGACGCACGGAGGTGCTCAAGCCGACCAAGCCACCGCATACGCACACATACAGGCAGCGTCCAAGGGTCTGCCGCTCGCGCTCTCTCGCCATGGACGCCTCCCCAGTCACCGCCACCGCCATCACCAGCAGCGTGAGCGCTCTCCGCGTGCACAAGCGCAAGCGGAGCGACGCCGCGCTGGACCAGAGCGACGCCAGCCAGAGCCAAACCGACGCGTGCACGACAACGTCCGAGAGCTCGAGCGACGAGTCGGACGCGGAGGCCGCGTGGGCGAAGGCGTCGCTCAAGCGGCGTCGGCACCAGCAGCAGGAGGAGGCTGCGCTCCGCCGCGAGCTCGTGGGTCTGCGCGCCACCGTCGGCCGCGTCGAGGTGCAGGTGGCCGAGGCGACGGCCAAGCTGAGCGAGCTGCGCGCGCTGGTGACGCAGCTGGTCGCGAGCCGCGAGCAGGGCAAGCAGTAAAAAATGACACGAGAGAGATCGTAGGAGAATAGGAAGCAGGCAAAGTGTATCAATATCAACGGCGAGAGCCTGTGTACGCCTTCGAGCCGAGCTGTTGTGCCTATTCCCCCCCATACAAAGCGCGCGGTCCGCCGGCGTCCGCGTGGTGAAATATGAAGGGCCCGCTGCCCCCCACAGGCGCGCGGCAATGTACGCGTAGCCGCATCCCACCGGGCACACAGCCCGGACTGGAACAGCGGCGAACACTACCAATTGACATGAGCGCGAGGCCTTCCACCCCGCGACCGCGGATCTGCAGACTCGATGGTCTTGCTCCGGTATTCCATGGCCATGGCGGAAGCCCCGAGAGCGCATGGGCGAGGACCACCATACAGTATCGCTATAGCCACCATCGCGCTGTCCTCATCTGCGCGCATTGTTCTCTTGTGTTCGGCGGGTGGAACAGCAACGAAGGATAGCAGAGTGATGGTCGGTATGGTCGGGCGGCGTGTTTAAAATTTAGATGTTGGGTGTTGTATGAAGATCACTCATGCACACGGCCGGCTGGACGTGCAAAATGAGATCGGAGTGGCCCACTTTCGCCCCCTCTCTCACACGTCAATTGGAAACTCAACACAAATAAATCGTCATCACAACGCGACGACACGACATGTTAAGTTCGATGCGAACGTAAACGAAAGCGTCCTTGCAAGTGGTGCAACCAGTTCACATTGGCCACGCGAGTTCTCTAAACGCTCGGCCCTTCCTTTTAACGCGTGTGTTTCAGGCGCTCGCCCCGAGCGGGACGACCGTGCGCACCCCCTGCGCCGAGAAGTGGTGGGTCTCCTCGACGTACCAGAGCTTGCTGATGAGGAATGGCTTAGGTTCGCGCGCCAGCTCGGCCGAGATGGCGTCGCACCGCGCGCGCAGGAGCTGCAGTGTGTCCTCGCTCACGTCCGGCGCCAGCACGCGCGAGAGGGTCGAGTGGATAATGGTGCGCGTTCCCTTGGCCTTGGGCATGGACGGGAAGCTGTCGGCGGCCGCTCGTCGCAGGTGGTCGACTGAGAACTCGGCGTGCTCGTTCAGATAACGCCCGCTGTTGGCGCCGCGTCCGCAGCTCGCGAGCTGCTCCGGTGTGGCCTGCTGGCACTTGTAGACCATGATGATGGCTCCCGAAGGCGTGAGCATCACGCGGACGGGCGAGACCTGGAACGGCGCGAACTGCTGAGCGAGCGCCTGAAGCTGGACAATGTCTTCGGGATGGCGCGCCTTGGCGTTCGGCGCGAGGTCGTCCGGGTGTGACGTGTGGAACAGCGTCACGTGCATCTGCTCCAGTTCGTTCACGTAGCCCGTGGCGTAGTCCGTCTCCGGCTCGCGAGGAAGCAAGTCGACGATCTCCTTGCCGATCGAGTGGATCATCTTGGCCGCCTCCGAGGGAACGATCGCGGCAATGAGGCTCACGGCATCCGTCTCGCTGGGCAACACGTACGGCTGCGGCGCGAACTCCTTACCGGGCGTAAAGTGTTCCCTGCAAAGTCAAACGTTTAGAGATCCAGCAAGTTGAGGGGGAATCATATCGATGCAGTGACTCACAGTGTCGAGCGGACCGCAGCCTTGTTGAGCGGCTGCTGGCCGCCGCGGTACAGATCCTCGTACAGCTCGTGACGCATGCGGCGCCACTCGGCCTCCTGCTCGGTGCAGCTCGCGCTCTCGCCGTTCATTGCTGAGTTCTGCTTGGTATTGCGCCGGTTACGAAATGATGACGACTTGGTTGGGTGATGTGAGGAGCTCCGATCTGAGGAATTCTGAGGTAAGCCGCTCGACTGCCGAATTGTATTGAAGTGGTGAATGTCGAATCAGATCCATCCACGTGGACGTCGTGCATGTCCGTGATGCCTCTTTGTTTCCTCGTTGAATGCTTCTCGTCCAATGCGACCGCATCACTGCAAACGCAAGCTATGCTAGTCCGATCACTGCGACCCACCAAGTTCAATGACTGTCGTTTGGCCCCTCGGCGCGATGAAGTGGCTCTCGTCGACGTACCAGAGTCTCGAGATCCGGCAGCTCTGCTTGTGAGCCGCGAACCTGCGCGAGAGCTCCGCGCACTTGGCTCGCGCCTTACTCAGCGCCTCGGGGGTCACGTCGGGTGTCAGAACTCGAGCGAGTGTCGTGTGAATAATAGCTGACGGTCCCTTGTTGGACACGAACGGGAAAGTTTGGCGAGCTCGGTGACGGATGAGATCGACCGAGAACTCAGCCGCACAGCCCGCATTCACCATCGAAGTACTGTCCTGGCACTTGCCGTCGCTTTCGCACTCGAACAGCAGCAGCACTGCACCGGAGGCTGCCAGCGTCACCTTCACTGGGATCACATCGAATGGCTCGAACTGAGTCGCCAGCTTGCGAAGCAGCGCAATTTCCTGAGGAATCCTCTTCAGCTTTGGCTGCGTCGACAGGTCGTCCGGATGTGACGTATAGAACAGCGTCATGTGCATGATGTCCTTCTCGCTCACGTAGGTCGTGGGTGAAGGCTCCTCACTGGGCCCGAGAGCTTGAAGCACCTCGAGTGCAGCCTGATGGAGGATCTCGGCCATTCCCGTCGGTATTTCCGCCACCAACACGGTGACAGCGTCCTCGACACTCGGTAGATCGAATAACCGTGGCACAACGCGCTCGGAATCCATCGGGTTAACCACGAAAAGCTCTCTGACGACAGCAGAAACCCAGTGAAGGTTACAGATTTGTTTGAGGTGCTAAGAGCGAAGCAGCGACTCACCGTGACGCGAGCACGGCCTCGCGGTTCAAGGGTCTCTCGTCACTACCGCCCTCGCTCAGCGCCTCATACAGCGCTGTCCTCTCGCGGCGCCAGCTCTCAAAGTATTCGCTGTCGTCTTCGCTTGCCATGTTCCGAGTCGAGTTTTTGTTTGTTTCTTGACATGCATCTCGATGTTGTCGTTTCCTTGACACGCATCACGATCTCGAGTTTCACACTAAGTAGTGCAATTGAAGTCCATTTCACTGTTGATGTATTTTACATTGCACAGGCATCGCAATTAATACGGACCACATGTCTCTAGCTCACTTCAGGTTGAAGTTGCTGGTGCTGGCTGCATCAGAACAAACGGCGGCGGGTCGTGGGCCGGCGGCGCAACGACGCAATTCGTGCGCGGTCGGGTAGCTGCGTGGTGGGTGTCGTGGCCCGCGACCGATATGTCGACTGTGCCTCGGTTTCGCTCTCGCTCGGGGACGTCTGCAGGCTGTGGTACGGCGTCGCATTGGCAGCGCGGTTCACAGCTCCGCTAGTCTCCGACGCGGTGTAGTCAGCAGACGGCTGTGGCCACGGCGAGAAGCTCGCGAGGTCGGCGGCCAGCGGCGTCAGCGCGTCCGCAGTCTCGCTCACCTCATCTCTACTCTCGAGCTTGTATTCGAAGGCAGATCCACCGCCGGCGCTGAGTAAGAGCTGCGTCAACTCGCCGCTTGACACTGGAGTCGAGGTATTGCCGCCCTCGCTCTCGTTCTCGCCCTCACCCCAAGGCATCGGTGGTGTCCCCACGAGCGGTGTGGCGTCGCCGCGCACGCGGTCGAAGGCGGCGGACGAGAAGATCTGCGTAGCTGTGTCCTCTTCTGGCAGCAGCAGCAGCAGCTCGACGTCGCACAGCGCGTACGGATCGTCCAGCTCGATCGCCGGCAGCTGGTCGGCGCGGTAGTCCACCAGCAGGTCCTTGATCAAGTCATCAGGAGAGGAGACTGACATCCACGACGAGTGACGCTGACCGATACTCTCAACGACATCCTGTGGCGCAATGGTCGACGGCGCTGTAGAGGCGGAGGAGGACACCACGTTCTGCGAGGAGGCAAGGCTCATGGTGAAGGGCGATGCGCTCGCTCGGCGCAGTTCGAAGAGTGAGGCAAAAACGCAGTGTGGTAGCCGTTAGAATCCCGCTGGTGGCATGTTTCAAAATCTCAAACACGGCGGTGGCCTTTCCAGAGTGATCCAAATGTTCAAACCCGCGCCAGTACGTGACACAGCTGGACTCTACACTCGTGCTGTCCGTGCTCCGTGATGTACTTTCTCGAGACTGTATTATCAGGGGTGTGTACGTGTGTGTTCGCTGGCTTGCATATGTGCAATATTTCAACTGGAGCCCGCAATCTCCGTCTCGGTCAGCATCTCCTCGGGCTGCAGGAACTTCTGGAACCACGGCCTGTCGTGCATCGCCTCA
Organism: Phytopythium cucurbitacearum (nom. inval.); assembly: GCA_023336425.1. Classification (NCBI taxonomy): domain Eukaryota; phylum Oomycota; class Peronosporomycetes; order Pythiales; family Pythiaceae; genus Phytopythium; species Phytopythium cucurbitacearum (nom. inval.). The sequence goes on along the minus strand of JAADXC010000803.1, from coordinate 3,095 downwards.
AAGTCGCTCGGCTCGAAGCCGTCCTCTAGCGCGCCATAGCTCGCCGCCGTCTCGAGCCACTCGCGGCAGTTCTGCATCGCACCAAGCGGACACACGCAACTAGATTAGAAGCAGCCAGGTAACAATGTCATGATCACAACTTACCTGCTCGTCTTCGAACGCCGGACAAGCGAACAGAGTCGAGAGGTGGTACGCGCCGAGCTTGTCGTGAAGGTGGTGCGCGGATCGCAGAACTTCGACCGCGTGGACAAAACGCGGGGTCTTGGTGGCGGCACGCTTCGCTTTCTTCTTAGCTGAGATGCCCTTGGGCTTGCTCTTCGCCGCCGACTGACTGCCACCCGCAATCTCAGGGAAAGCGCGCAGGTAGGCACAGAGTCCCTTGCCAAGAGAGTTGAGCAAATGTGGGATGCTCACGTCGATGCCGTCCATGTCGGGCTCTTCGTCCGCAACCGTGTCGCACCGGACGCAGATCTCGTGGCACTCGCTCATGGGGAAGTCCACGTCCTTGAGCGCGTGTTCGTACCGTGTCTCGAGGTCGTCAAACAGCTTGGCCCACGAGATATCAGGTCGATCAGACGGCTTGGAGCGTCCAGCTGCGAGGCACCGCCGCGACAGGTAGTTCGTCAGCTCCATTAGCGCCTCTGGGTTATTTGGACTCAGCTCTATTCACGCACACACAAACCGCATAAGAAAAACATAACATCGACGACGGTGACATACGATCCATACCGAGAGCCTTGTAGTACAGAGCGAGCGTGCGGTCGAAGCTCTTGAACCAGTCGTGCGACGGCTCCAGCGTCCCGTGCAGGATCGCCTCCAGCAGCTTCACCTCGGCAAAGTCTTGTTCGGTCACCACGTCGTCGTCCTCGTTAACCTCGTCCTCTACCTCATCCTCATCATCCTTGACACTGTTGTTGGTCTGTTTGTCCTCGTCCTTATCTTTGTTCGCTTCTGCCTCGCTCTTGTAGACTTTCTCAAGAGCACCACAGGACTTTGCTGCCTAACCAACTCACAACAACATCATGTCAGCGGTGCACTATCGAGACACTGCACAACTCTTCCGTACGCATCGCCTCACCTTCTGATAGTACTCGGTCGATGCTGCTTCGCCGTCCTCCAGGAATCGAACGAGGTCGCCGCCTTCCTTGAGCGCCTTGGCGTACTGGAACCGCGTCTCGAACGTCGTGCCGCCGTCCACCTCGACCGCTTTCTGCCACACGCACACACACACACACACATCACTAGCACGTTAGGTTTCTTCACTAGATCGAGGACACTCGAAAGTCGAACCTCGAACTTGGTGAGCGCCATGTCCAGCACGGTGCGATCCTGCGTCTCGGTGGCGACGATGAGGAGCGAGGAGGCCCACAGCGAGAACCCCACAGGGCCGAATGCAGCCTCGTCGCCCTGCGACAGCTCGTGCATCTGGTCGAACTTGTCGGCCGCGGCTGCCGCGAGCGTCGGGTCGTCATTCAGCGACGCCAAACGCGCGAGAGCCGTGCCCCAGAGGAAGAACGCGTCAAGCTGCTTGGACGCGGGCAACTCTGGGTGGCCGTCCAGGATCTTCTTGACCCGTTTGCCGATCTGCCACGTCTCTGTATGACCACCAAGTCCGACAAAGTAAGTCAAACAAGTTTTGAGACTAAGGAATCTGACCCGGTGAACGCACGCTTCTGAGAGGTCTCCTCGGTCTGCAGCAGATCATTGATATCCTTCAGCTCTTCATCGACATCCGCAAGAGTCAGCGCCGCCTTTTTCGGAGCGGGGGCGTCCTCGTCCGCCGCCGCCGCCGCGCGCTTCCGCTTGGAGTCCGCTGCTGCCATTTTCCCAGTTCGTGCTGCTCTTCCAGCCAGCAAACCAGCGCATGTGACAGTGCGCAACATCGCAAAGTTCGGTTTGGCCATTGAAGTAAGTACGCTATCCAAAGTTCGACGCACTTAGTGGTGTGCATCGCTGGAACTGCGAGCATGAAATAGACCACCAAAACGTGCGGACCTCGGCCGACAGCTCCATGAAGATTGTCACCCGCTTGAACTCCATGCGCACGAACTCGCTGACAAGGAGCAAGTGAAAAAAAGAAGCGTTCCATTTTGTTCTGTGCATACTGGCCGCCCCACCTTCGTCCGATCCACCTCCCACATCAACCGATTGGTGAACTGGACACGACCGTCTCGTCGAGGCGAGGCTGCTTGGCGCCTTCCACAGTCCTGCTCTTCGACATGACACCGTCTAGTGGCCACCGTGGTACCCCTCCTTCATCTTGTACTGCACGCCGCAGTACTTGCACGTCTGCGCCGAGTGGTGCGAGACCGTGTCGAGCTGGATGTACTCGAGCGGGTGGCCGAGCGCGCCGCCGCCACCGTCGCACACCGCCACGCTGCCTTCAACCTCCACCACCGGCACCTTGGCGATGCGTAGCTCGGCGTCGCTGCGATGGCGCACCGTGTCCTGCAATTCGGCAAAACTGTTAGATCACCTGCTCAAAGTTGTCGTATTGGCTTGCAGAAGAGTCACGCACCTCGTAGGGCGTCTGCAGGTCGTAGATGGACGCGAAGCCGGCGCGCTGCACGCGGAACACGCCGCGGGCCGCCTGGCACTGGGTGGCGGCAGCGCGCGCCGCCGTCTTGGCGACCGCTTGCGAGGTGCGGCGCAGCATGATGACAGTGTATTCCCCCGACCGAACGAGCTGTTCACCACAAGCCGTACAGTGGCGAAAAACCTCGCGCATGTTTGTTGCATCTAAAAACCTCGAGCAGTACCATGGTAACCGCAACTTTCGATATCGAAATAGAAAGGCTTGTCAATGGCAAAGTCGAATCTGTTGAGCTTTGATTCAACACACGTATCACAGCATGGCTTGGCTCGCTGAAGCTCGAGCAGCTCGTGGCGGCGATGCGGCAGCCCAAGACGCGCAGTACGATGTGCGACGGAGCCCGGAGCTCACAGGATCGAAGGCGCTGCTGCTTGCAAGACCGACCGGCGTGTACACGTGCGCGCGAGCCGTGGGCGGGGAGCTGGTCGTGTGGCGCTTCCACCTCGAGCGCCTGGCCGCTGGGCTCGCCACGGTGAACACGGCGATCGACCCCGACCGACTG
>JAADXC010000802.1:0-10167 GCA_023336425.1 Phytopythium cucurbitacearum (nom. inval.) | reverse complement strand
CGACCGAATTTATGTATGGATTAGTGTTGATCACACTAATCCCAAAATGTACCCAACAAATGTTAGTGTTGCACACGTAACGCAGTACAGTCCGACTGTACTGCTCTGTAACCCAGTTACAGACTGTGTAACCCCGTTACAGAGACGCTCATTGTCCATGAACCATCGCATCACTGGAATAAATATACAGTGCATCGTGACGTGTTGTTGAGTCAATATAATAGGACATTCCTGCATCCGAGGTCACAGCGTGCTCGATCACGAGAAAACTCCAATGATTACAACTCGAAACAGGCAAAGCACGACTGTGATGAAGCGGCACGGCTGCCTCCGTCCCACACAGCTCGTACAGCGAGAGACTCGATGGGAGGACGGGGCTGCCTCTTGATGGTTGGTGTATGTGTGCTCGCCTCACGTTGTGTTCCTCGGCTTTGTACTTTGCTGCGCGCTCGACTACCAGTCTGTTGCGGCACAGAGAGCCGCACCAGACAGCAGTGTCATATCGCTCGGGGCTAAAAATAGGCATGTGGCGAGTGTGCCAGTTAGGGGGATCAATATATGCACACACAAATCACCTTGTCACATCCCTTCAGCAGGTTTGTCCACTTGGACTTCACCCACTGAGGAGAATCTCACTCAATCGCTGACGGCTGACCTCCAGGAGGAGTCGCCGCACAGCAGTCACTGCAAACCGAGAGGCTCTCACACCCTCGCACCGTTCCGAGTACCCGCAGGCACTCCACATGAAAGTCCATACAAACATACCACAGGTTTGGTGATACCTGCAAACGCCTCCGCGGGCCACGGATATTGTGGTCAACGCAGCCCTAGGAGGGACAGACGGATATAGTGGTCAACGTCCGTCCCGTCGTGGTCAGTGCCCAACTGAGGCTCAATACCGCCACCGTGCATGCATGCTATCACACTCACTCATGAACAAGCACACGGTTAATGTCCATCGAGGAGCCATGCACGCAACTTACAACATATTCCCCGCTCGGGGTTCCCACTTGGGAAATCAAAGGAAAAAGATAGAATTCACACCACCGGCGCCACTCTTGCCCCTGAGAACCTATGACGAGACACGGAGCCGTCACTACACAGGTCCCAGGTGCACACACGTGTCATCCGTTTGCGAGGTTATCTGCCGAGGCGTCCCCCGACAGACATCGATCCAACACACAGATGACACACACATGCACGCAATACAATCCATCCCATCCGACGCTCACGCCCACACCAGCACTCTTGCACCCACACACATGGAACGAACACTGTTCGTTTATCTCACCGCATACCGGGCCGACCTCCAAGCAGAGCCTACCACAGCCAAAACCCAGCGCGCCACGCACCGATCAGGGTCGTCACGGCAGCGTCCGTGTCTTGTGCCTAACGGCCGGGGTAGTCACTTGGATGGTAAAAGATCGACTGACATTGGAAATCTTAAGCACACGAAGCTAAAGTATACAACCACGCAGTGATAGGCGGCGCTTGCGCAGAGCGTATAGCCAGTGTCGTAGGGGCAGTCTTGGTGCTTGGACGCGCGAAGTACGGTCTTGTTCGGGACTCGTTGCAGGCGTGTGAAGTTCCCAGTCTGTGCCGTCACCACGGTACTCGTGTGACATCATCACGGTGCTTGCGTGTCGTCGCTTGTCGTGGGTTCAGTGCCGAACTTCAACTGGCTGGGTGTTTCGTCAACATCTAGGAGTGATGGCCCCTCCGCATGGCGAACTGCTCTTGGTACGTCGAACTTGATGGCAAGGTCCTGCCGGGCCGGTCTCGGCTGATGATCGTTCGCTGAGATCTGACAGTAAGCGTAACATGGTGGCTGATAGCGCTCCAGCTGGTGGAGTCTCTTGACCTGGCCCCAGATGCGTATTCCGTGTCTCTCAACTATGGCAGATAGGTCTTGGTGGATACACCTTGGCGAATCAAACTTGGTGGGTTACACACTAAATTCGGGTCACTCTATCACACGGCTGCCACCAACACTCGTTCAGCAAGTCATTCAATTCGGCTGCGCTACGATCTTCAGCATATGCGTTCTCAATTACATCGAAAAACCATGAACCCTACAAGTGGGCAGAGCCTTCCAATTGTTCCATCTGCATGTAGATGTGATAGTCAATACCCGTTCTTAACAAATATAGACACGAGAGGTCGGCCGTTCTTCATGGTACCGTATCGCCCCAGTCCTAAGTTCGGTTTAGTCCTAAGCGAAAAGCGTTTTCAGCCAATAAAAGACATGAAAACCTGACATCTGTTGTTGCTTCCTGTTGGGTCAGGTCCAACATAAAACTGTACGCCGCTCCGCTAAAAATAGGCTGCTTCAATCTGATCCATTTTCGTCCTCGGTGCCGTGTGGCAACATGCCATCGCATTCTGCAATATGGGGCGGCCGTGCATCAAAGGAAAAGGTCGAAAACCCAAGCGATACTGCCGCATTGCTGTTGACTATGCTCACAAACTCAAAGTGCTGCAATACCTTGATGCAATCGACGACACTGCAGCAGTCATTGACTTCTTCTATCCATCATTGAGCAAGGACGATCGAGTGAAAAAGCAACGGCAGATATCGAAGTGGAGGAACCAACGCAGCGTGATCGACTGGATGTGCGAGAATGGTAAAGGTCATCACAAAAACCTGCGTCACATTGGGATGGGTGCTGTGCTATCTCGAGAGGACGAGGACGCGATTGTAATGTGGATCAACTCGATGCGCAAGGATGGCTGCCCAGTATCAGCCATGATGTTGCACTGGAAGGCGAAAGAAGTCGCCATGGACAGCAATGTGCAGCCATTCAGCGCCTCTCATACGTGGCGCAAGCTATTCATGGCGCGAAACAAGCTGTCTATCCGGGCGAGGACTCGCCAAGGTCAAACTACGCCTGAAGATGCAGCTTCTGCTGCATCCAAGTTTCAGAGCGATGTGAGAGCGGCCATTGTTCAGCACAATATTGTTAATGTCCTCAACGCTGATCAAACGGGTAGGTGGTGATTATTGATGGCTTACCGCTCACACATGACGCTACCTCGCTCACGGTCGATTTCTAGCGGTGTTCTTCGAATATCTACCAACAAGGACGATAACAAAGCGAGGTGAACAGACAGTGTGGGTTAGATGCAGTGGAAGAGATAAAGAGCGTGTTACAGCAATGCTGTTAGCAGATTGGCAAGGCCGCAAATACCCACCATTTATAGTGATCAAAAGCCCGCTCGCCAAGAAGAAGGAATATCAACAGAAGAACCTCATGGAGCGCAATGGTTTCGAGCCAACAGTTTGGAAGGAAATGCAGTCTCTTATGGCGTCTCACGATTGCCAATTGTACGGCAACCCGTCGGCTTGGTGGAACTCATACATATCCATCAAGTTCCTGGAATTCCAATTCGCGCATCGACCCAATATCGACGACAAGATCTTGCTCCTATGGGACGATTTTTCGGGTCACTGGACCCCTGACGTGGTTGAGTATGCCACCTCGATCAACGTCATTTTAATGAAGGTACCCCCGAGATACACGTACGTATGTCAGCCTGCGGACATTGCCTGGAACAAGCCATTCAAGGGTAGATTACGATGTCGATGGGTGGAGCGCTTGCGTGGTCAAATCGCTGCACATCATGCTGAAGATAGCCACCGTGCTGAACTCCAACGACGTGCTGACCATTGCATTCAGGCTGTGGTGAGAGATGAGCGCCAGGAGGTTGCCTGTGATTTGGTCCAAGCCCTACGAAGTCAAGTGGTGAGCACTTCGTTCAAGTTGGTATCGCCCACACGACGCGATATTGTGCCTTGGATTGTGGAATGCTGGGATGGCTTGACAGATGCCACGATTGTGGGTGGCTTTGCTAAGGCGGGCTTACTTACGGATACTCGTCACATTGAGCGTCAGCAGTGCCGAAAGATGACGTGGATGTCGTCGACGGTCGCATCGTCGCGCCGCGGTACCGATGGTGTATACCGCGCTCGTCGGGGGTGTTGGGTGTCGGGAGCGAATGTGTTGTTGTGTGTTGTGGTGTGATAATGAGCGGGTCGATTTTGAGTGCGGCGTGGTGAGTGTTGTGTATGTGGTACGTTGTTGGTATGTTGTATGTTGGTATGTTGGTATGTTGTTTGGTTGTTGGTGTGTTGTTGGTAGTGTAATTTTGTGATTTTGTGTAAGGGTGCCGATGTGAAGAGGAGAAGACGCTTGGGGAGTTTAGAGGAAAATTGTAAGTGATTCATTTTTGGCGGTCCTTAGTTCGCTAGCGCTACATCTAAGCCGCCATGGAGGCCCGTGCGTGTCGTTATGACCACTCACGATGTTTCCGCACGACAGCCACTCGTTCCGATAATTCACATTTAAAACTACACGTTACACTAAACTAACTATCCTATTGGCTAGAGACTTTGTGACATTAGCTAGTTTTCGTCATCACAAGACTGACTGTGTGTACCTTGAGTGTAGGTCGCATTCGTGATCTTGGCAGAAGTCGTGGTGTCGCGGAGGGCCTCGTTGTGTGTGCAAACAATACATTTGAAAACCAACCACGGTGGACTTGACTGGGCGAACCAATGTGCACGCGAACAAGTTTGATGCGCATGTCACACATGGTTATATTACCGGCTGCTTCGATGGATTGATTTTCAATATCAATGTGATTGGTCAAAAATGGATTGTCGGATACAAGTTCGTGTCAGATACATGCACGGTTTTACGGTACCGCCGGAGTACAAAACATTTGCATAATTTTGACAAAACCAATGCATAACCACGACAAAAGTATTCACATGCGAAAGGGTTGGCAAATGGATAGTTTTGACATGGATAAAACCGCTACCAAAATGTACAATAATTCAAATACAGGAGACTACATTACCGTAAGTTGTGAATCTGGACTGAAGCTGAAGTCGTCGGTGTCGTCGCGATCGCTCTCGTTGCAATTGTCGTCGTCAAGGCCAACATGTTCGAGTTGAACCCGGCGGATGTCATCCAGCCTCAAGCGCTTGCACCCGTAAATGCGCTCGACATCATCACACATTTCCGCGGTGAACTCTTCAAAAGAGTGCGGCAAGTATGATGCTAACAGAGTTTCGACGGCGAGTGGCAGTAGAGGGCAGAGGCCAACCTCATCACCGACGTGGGTGTCTTTGTACAGTTGCTGGGTGAACACGGGAGTGCAGTCCTTCGCGAACTTGAGGAAGTGTTCGACGTGGAAATAGAACGACCGGGCATCTTCGGCGGTGATCTTTGTCACCTCCTCGACGAGACTCTTCTTGATGAAGGCCTTGCTTTCATCAGTCACGGTTGCAACTGACCGCCGCCGCCACAGCCGACATTTAATCAGCCCAAATACTTCCTCAAGTGGATTGAGGAAGGGTGAGTAGGGAGGCAGAAATTCCATGCCGATCCACCTGCTGACCGCATCCCCACGGAGATAGCCGACGACAATGCCACGGTGATGTATCTTCGCGTTGTCCATCACAAACGCTCGCTTTCGACCGAAACCACTTGCCTCATGTGAAATATACGCCGTCATCATCCCCTTCATGGAGTCCAGTACGACTTCACCTGTGATGATGCCCTCTACAATTTTGTAGTATAGCACTCCAAACGCTGGCGAGGCGGCCAACAACAGCGAAATGTGCTCGGTAGTGTCGGTGTCAAACTCGTCCTCAACCGTGGGAATCCAACCGCATATTGACCATGCCTTCCGCTTTGTCACTCTCGACAGCATCACCTCGTCGAAATAGATGGCATTGCACAGCGTATTTTGCCTGTAGTTGTTCGGCATGTCGAGGGCGTACTGATGCCGTTCTCTGATCGCTCGGTCGCTGTTGCGATCACGCGGAAACCGGCGAAAATCGCCCAACCTGAACCCACAAAATGACTTCAGACGTCGGGCCACCGTGCGAGCCGATACCGTAACATCGAATGCGAGACGGAGAAACTTGGCAGTGTCCAGCCAATTGCATGTTTTGAATAGGAACTGGAACCGAGCCGTGGCATATAGCATCTGTTCCGTCAGCTTTGGCGGCCGGCCGTGATTGCTGGAGATCCGTGAGCCTGAGAGATGCCGACTCACTGTACTCTGTGATACTCCAACCTGCTCCGCAATCTCCGTCTGCGTCTTGGCCCCCGCCAACTCCTCGATAATGTACGCGTCTGCATACGACAGTCGCGGCCGTTTCGGACCGAGACCCGACGACTTCTTCAACTTGCGCATTTTGCTGGGGCTCAATGTGACTTGTTCGCCGGCTTCAACACGAACACGCAGCTGGTCAAGTTGTTGTGCCTCCCGCTGTTGCTTGGCGACCTTTTCTTGAAGGCGTTTGATCGCTTTCTCAGTGACAAGCTGAGCATGCTGACAAGCAAGTGCCAACTGCTCAACTTGTCGCTTTGCACGTTCTTGCGCGAGTTTCTGCGTCTTAGCGGCCTGCTTCCGCAGCCGCAGCGCGGCACGTACTTCTGCGTCGACAGTACGACTCGAGCGTAGGCGAACATCTTCCAGCTCCGAAGCAGTGGCGGCAGCCGTGTCCAGGTGGGGTAGCATCGACGGCAATTCGCGTGGTCTGCCTCTCCGCGCCATTTTGAGTTGTGGTGCCAGTGGTACGCAACAGCTCTATTCTGCGAATAGACACCTTCTCGCAGGACAAAACATCCAAAATGTGGATATTTATGTCGTAAAATGCATCATTTTGACTCAATCGAGATTGCATATTAATGCCGTGATTATGCATTGGTTTTGTCAAAATTATGCAAATGTTTTGTACTCCGGTGGTATATCAAAATATGACAAATTTGCCTAACCCTCATTTTGAAATGCCTAGTTAGGCATTCATTATAAGTTGAAGTTGGATGATTAGAACTTCAACTCTATACAAGAGCATGCTCTTATAAGCGAACCTCAACAGGTTGATGAGACGACCTGGTGCTGTCACCGCCAGCCCCACTCATTCGTCTGCATCCGAGCTCGCAATGCAGCGCCTCCTTCGCGCAGCATCGTCGGCGCGGCACACACGCCCCGCGTGGATCCATGCGCGCGCCTCGTCCACGGCCTCGGCGGACGCCGGGCCGCGTAACTTCCGCAAGATCCTGGTCGCGAACCGCGGCGAGATCGCGCTGCGCGTGATCCGGTCGGCGCAGAAGCTCCAGATCGAGACGGTGGCCGTGTACAGCGACGCGGACGCGGGAGCGCAGCACGTACAACAGGCGACGGAGGCGTACCGCCTGGGCCCGGCCCCCGCCAGCGAGAGCTACCTCAACTACGCCAAGATCCTCGAGATCTGCGCCGCCTCCGGTGCCGAGGCGGTTCACCCTGGCTACGGCTTCCTGTCGGAGAACGCGGCGTTTGCGCGCGCGTGTGCCGCCGCGGGCGTCGAGTTCATCGGGCCGCCGGTCAAGGCGATCGAGGCGATGGGGTCCAAGAGCGCATCCAAGGAGATCATGATCGCCGCGGGCGTCCCAGTCACGCCGGGTTATCATGGCGAAGACCAGACATTCGAGACGCTGGAGCGTGAGGCTGGTAAGATCGGCTACCCCGTGCTCATCAAGGCTGTTCTGGGCGGTGGCGGCAAGGGGATGCGCATTGTGGAGCGCCACGAACACCTGAAGGAGGCCATCGAGGCGTGCGTTCGCGAGGCGCAGGCGTCATTCGGCGACGGCCGCGTGCTGATCGAAAAGTACCTCGTCAAGCCCCGCCATGTGGAGCTGCAGGTCTTCGGCGACAAGTTCGGGAACGTCATCCACCTGTTTGAGCGCGACTGCAGCGTGCAGCGACGGCACCAAAAAGTCCTGGAGGAAGCCCCCGCGGTGAGTGGTCCCAGTAACAGTTGCCGCCGCTCTGCAAGTCGCTAACGTCGTGTTCCATCGTTCACTTGATTATATGCAGCCGCACATGACGGACGCGCTACGCAAAAAGATGGGGGACGCTGCAGTCGCGGCCGCTAAAGCAGTGGGATACGTCGGCGCCGGCACGGTGGAGTTTCTGTTGGATGAGGACGAGTCGTTCTATTTCATGGAGATGAACACGCGGCTGCAAGTCGAGCACCCGGTCACCGAGATGATCACCAAGCAGGACCTTGTGGAGCTCCAGCTGAAGGTGGCGGCAGGCCAGGAGCTGCCGCTTCGACAGTCAGACGTCAAGATTCATGGGCACGCCATCGAAGCGCGGATCTATGCCGAGAACCCATACAAGTACGTTGCACTGCTTTGTAGCTCCTTTTGAGTGTCGTCTAACGGCCACGTACCATGTACAGCGATTTCCTGCCAGGGAGCGGCAAGTTGGAGCACATCCGACTTCCTCGTGTGTCGGACACTGTGCGCGTTGATACTGGCGTTGTCGAGGGGGATGAAGTGTCGATCTTTTACGACCCGATGATCGCTAAGCTGATTGCACACGGCGCGGATCGAGACCAGGCGCTAGACAACTTGGTGCAAGCCCTGCACGAGTACCAAATTGTCGGTCTGCCCACGAACATTGAGTTTGTGGCGCGCACGGCAAATCACCCTGAGTTCCGGAAAGGCGGCGTCGACACGAGCTTCCTCAACAAGTTTGGCGACACGGTACTAGAGCCGCTTGGAGATTTCCCAGAAGCGATCAAGGCACTTGGAGCAGTCAGCTTGCTGGCAATTGAGCAGCTGAAGGTGTACCCGCTAGCGGCTTTCAATGGCGAGCTCGAGTCCCCATGGTCTGACCCGTCCCTGACTCACTTCCGAGCTCTCGACACTCATGAGCGTCGGTTTTCGATGACTCATGAGCATGGCGAGACCTCGGTGAGCGTCAAGAGTGTGTCTGAGGACAAGTACGAGGTTTCTTTACGTGGAGACGACGGAGGCGAAGTCACGTTGAACGCGAGCGGGTCGATTGATCCATCTGGAAACTTTGAGTTCCGCGTCGAATCGCGTAAATACAAGGGGACGGCCGTCATTCATCAGCAGAACCTGCATGTATTCTGCGACGATGGCACAGAACGTTACGACTACGTTTTCCACGTCCCGCCTCCTGCGTTCGACTCTGGCGAAGTGACTGGAGGTGAAGGCCACGCGAAAATCACGACGCCCATGCCGGGAAAAATCATCAAGGTGCTTGTGCAAGCCGGTGACGATATCACTGCCGAGCAGCCACTCCTGATCATGGAGGCCATGAAGATGGAGCACGTGATTCGTGCGACGAAAGATGCCAAGGTCGGCGAGCTGTTCTGCGCTGAGGGAGACTTTGTGACGGACAACCAGGTGCTTATCGAGCTTGACTGAGTTCACTAGGACGCCGGTAGGCTTAGGCACTCGCTGCATATGCAGCAGCGAGGACGCGTGCTCTCACAGCCATGTCAAACTAATAGACAGTGATGAGCCTGAATACTGCAGTATGCGAGTGAAGTCAATATGTGGCGCTAGACATGCTGTTCATATCCATACGTGCGTCGCAGGATACGGAACTCTATTAGCATTATGTTCGAACTGAACGATATCGTTGTGTAACGTGTCGGCACATGAAATCACAGGTCCTGCAATCAGGTGGGAGTCGGCCTCGAGCAAAACGATGCCTCAAGTTCCTGATCAACTTCTTCCAGCGTAAGGGCCTTAGCTGGCGCTTCATCTGTCATATCGCCGAATAGCTCGTCGACTTCCCTCGAAATATCAGCTGCAGCCACATGGCGAGCCGAGTCACCGACAGGTACACCACTGGCTTCGGGTGGCGCATCGAAAATGGTGTCAATGTCATCCGAAAACGAGGCTGCACACGCATCAATTGCAGGGCCGCTTTCAAGCATTCTGTCGAATTCGTCATCGTCGATAATCGTATCATTCGCCGAATCAGCTATTCGTTCATGCTCTGCTGAATGCTGAGCAGGTTTTCTGATGCCATTCTTGGAAAGAGAAGCATCAGAATCATTCGTGGTAACCTCGTCATTTCTCTCTGCTGCAACGTTTTCTTCAGCCAACCATGTAGATGTTCCGACAGCTGGACTGGACAATTCGCCAGCCTCAGAATCACCGTCAGGTGCAGACAAACTACGCGGTTCAAATTCCATCGGTGTCTCCACCGTCGCGTCATGGTCAGTAGGCGCCGAGAACATATACTTGCCGCCGCCGGTGGACTCGTCGTGGTCTGTGACGTTGGCGGTCTCGGACGCGTCCTCCTCCAGTGGTGCCGAGAACGAGAAGTCGGCGTTCGCAGTCGCGG
>JAADXC010000801.1:0-10186 GCA_023336425.1 Phytopythium cucurbitacearum (nom. inval.) | reverse complement strand
CAACGAGTCTGCGACCGTCTCAAGAGTCTCGGTGGTCGTCGCCACGATGTGCTCGCTGTCAGTCGTGTGACGGCTTGGACAAGGGCATGAAATTCGTCAACCTCGGGGTGTGCGCCGACCAGAGCACCTCCCTACCACGAAGCCTCGCCCGGGCTCACTCACACGACGCCGGCGCTGATTAACGATGTGGTGAACGCGTCCAAGCCGCTCTAGGTTTAGTATAAGCGGGGGTCGGACATCGGTAGCTACTCGTTTCCGGAACTGGTGTCTAGGTCAGCTGGTACATGTTGGTCATCAACGCCGTCGTCACAAATGCAAAGGCCGTGCTCTACAAGATGCTGATCATGAGCGGTCACATGATGAAACTCGTATATCTCATGGCAACAACTTCGAAGCAATCCATATCCATAAGCGGACGCTGTTGAGTGGCAACGGGTGAAGATTGTCGATTCGTGTGTCGCTCCTCGCGGAGACGTTATACATTCGCGATGAGTTTGCACGTTGACCGCGTAGCCTACTGTTACTCGCTCTCAACGCCTGTGGTCAACATCGAAAAGCAGCTGTGTAAAGCTCGAAGCGCTGGTTACACGCTCACGAACGCGACGGACGCGGTGTTGACACCGCTCGAGCTAATGCAACTGCTGTTTAAGCGGCTCGCCGGTCAGTCAAGTATATTGAGCTCTCCGCATTGCTTTCGTCGTGCGAATGGGCGACAGGAGTTTGATGGTGCAGGTTGCGATCATCGTCATGCAGCTAGGTACGGTGTTCGAGGCCATGCCAATGGTGGCACGTCCGCGTCTACGTCCGGTGCCACGGCGTCGGCAGCAGCCGACAACTACTGGGCTACCCTCCCGATTCGCCCTGTCAGCAGCAAGGTGGTAGTCATAAGTGGCGCGCTCGTAATTACCAACTTAACGGGCGTTTTGATGCGGCACTTTTCGCCGATTATCGCTCAATGAGTAAAAGGTGTGCACAATTGGTAATGTGGTTTCGTCAACATGCTTCCTCTGATAATATGAGTAGATGATTATCGTGAGTTCGGTAGGAAATGAGCTCATGTAGTTGTCGAATTTGTTTTAAATCAAACTGGTGTATTTGACAGGATAAATATGTCAGAAAGCCAAATTCCTGACGCCTGTGTCATCCTAGGAATACACTATAATTAAACCAATTCTGGTATTGGACGTATGCTTGCGGCTTGTTTAAATTGGTTGATTGATGTTTTTCATCTTCGTTTGTTAGTTGCTTTGTTGGACCGCAGCAGAAATTCTCGTTCACTGGCGTACCTCTAATACATTATTCACGCATGAACGGGCTAGAAGAGGTGTTGAAATAATCAAGATCTCTATCACAGGCAAAGCGCCGCGCGGGCTAAAAAAACGTTACCCTGTCGACAGCGAGAAACAGTCGCCGAACAAATGAACGATTTTATGAAGCGGAGGATATCATTGGTGGATTGTTGAACTCATACCAATCTGGCAAAGGCCCTCCAGTAAATAAAACGGCTCCGTAACGTTGACAATCGGCATTGCCCTTTCGGATTGGCCTTCAGCCTATTCGAGAAAAAAAAAGCACTGTCATTCCAATCAAGTTGTTAAAGTCATCGCCTCTAGGGGATGTCGTTGATGCTCTCGTCGACACAGTGTCTTCGATAAATGAACGGCACCATAGCCGATGACAACGAATACATCTGAAACGATGTCTGCGCTTGCATAACGTTCAACATCTTCGAACCACAGAAGCACGACTGTCGTCAGAAGTTTGTTCATGACAAAACACTTTGCAATTTGTCGAGGATGTCGACGATCCTGGCTCAAGTGCGCGCAGAGCGCAACAAACAAACTGAAGAAGAGGCTCGTCCGCCGATTTGCGGTGTAGATGAGGCGCGTCGGTTCATCGAAGCAACAAAGCCAGCACCAATGGTCAACATCAACCTTGAGATGTGCGTACTATTCATGGAAGAAGTCGATTCGCACTGGAACCTTTGCTTGATCGACAAGGAGCTCGAGCCAGAGTATGAGGATCTTCACAACATGATCAAAGACCTCGACCCTGCCCGCCGTAATCGCTTCATTTTTCAACTTACGATTTGGAAAAACAAAATTGACGAGTATAACGAGCTCGACTATCAGGAAGGCTTCTCCTATCGCTTTGAAAAGGTCCACGCACTCAAGATCCGCTTCGATTGCCCGATGGGAAACATGCAAATTCGCCGTCGCATCCTCGCCAAGCAGCTTCCACTGATTCAGTCACCCTCATTACGGGATGTGGCTCACGCCTCGGCCCAGCAGAAGCGAGCGACCTATAACAGCAGGTTCACAAAGACGCTTGTCAAGCGTCGCCTATCTGACACCAACGACAAATCGACCATGGAAGTTCCGACGAAGAAGACCCGTGGGAATACTGCGCTTTGAAGCGATGCATGCTTTAAGCAACCTCGAAGTCATCGTTCAGTTGGCTATGCATTGCATTTGCAGCTTGATATTTGACTGTGTTGTTTGAATTGCCTGTGACTCTGACAGCGACTCACAAATGAACGAAACCTTGGCAATGACATGCAAACACACTATCTCGTATGTAGTTATGAGACTAGCTGAAATGTAATGCCTATCTGATCACACATGCTGCTCTCAAGGTCAATTAATATACATTCGTCTCGTTTTGGCTTGCGCTCGTGTATTATTACTCTGAGAGCTTTGCCTTCAGCGATGATTGGTGCTCTGCCTGGGCGACTTCGTTGCTCGCGTTGATGCTTTCCTGGTAACAACTGCTTAATAAAACGGGAAAACATGATTGGCCACCTTGCACGTCCTCATCACAATGAATAAATCGGCTTTAATGACCCTACCTGGGCTGTCAATATTGCCAGTAAAATATGAAACGAGCACAAATTTCGCTCCCTTTCTCATAAGCTATCATTTGCTGTCAAGTTGATCAATGGCACATAGTCGACACCATCAAGAGGCTTGCGCTGCACCGAATGCTCGCTCCTCTTTGTTTAGCGCCGCCGTACGCAGTGAAGCTCAGTCACTAAGAAGGCAACGCACTGATCGTGATGAAACACCCCACAGATTACTCAGTAATACGTCAGCCTCACATGGAATCGGAGGAGGTGTGTGGAGGAATGCTGTCACAGATACAGACCAACGATTAACATGGTTGCATCAATATGGATCTGTAGGCTCTGCTGTCAACCGTTGTAGGCAAATAGGTAAGTTAGCAGAAAATTAGATCCTTCGTCATTGCAAACTCAATCGATTCGTGTGAATGTGACCAGAATCAACACAGGAAGCTAGCTCGTCGGCCGGTGAACGAACTTCTCGGAATAAACAATCAATAGGACGGCGAAGTAGGACTACATCCCACGACCGGCTTGAAGTGTCTTATTACACAGACGAAGAGCTCACTACCATGGATAGACTGCTCAATTTCGTTATCCCAGACATGGAAGTATTGCAGACTCTACGGGCCAAGGTGCTTGCTGAAATGGAGTTGTCTGCACAATCACTGCTCCCTTGTGGAGTGTGCGAGCTTGAATATTGCCCCTCAAAGATCAGTGTGTGCCCGGTGAATGATATCTTAGTCAAGGTAAGAACGTGTATTTGGGTGTCGACAGTGTAGTTGTTCTGATTCCAATGAGTTGTGCTCTTCTTGTTCAATTTAGCAAATGTCTCGTTGCCTTAAAGCGCCTGGTACCGTGGATATTCCTGACTTTATCATTGGTCAGTATGACGTTTCAAACTGGGACAGCCGCTTGCAGGGATTACTTATCTATCCAGAAGGTAAAGCGCGATTGGTGTATACTTCAAATAACACAGCACATAAATACTCACAATTCTTGATTTGCTCATGTGCCGATTTACTAGCTATGGTACTGCAACGAGGAATTGTGTTTGTTCAAATATGCGCCGACTGCAAGCAGTATCTCAATAAGTCCTGTAAAAAGGTAACTCAAGCGCCGCCACCACTTTCAATTGCGAACGGCAACTACATCGGCCATTTGCCATCTGAGTTGGGGGAACTCAATCGAACCGATGAACAAGCCATTGCACTTCTGTCGCCATGCATGTCGTTGTCGACGGTAACTGGTGGTCCCTGTCGAGTGCTTAAATCGCACCATTATATTGTCGAAAACACCGAAGGTCCGATTGCAGAAATGCTCCCACGCGAATTGCGTTCAAGAGTGCGCGTCGCAATGGTTGGGAGTATGACGTCTGCACAGAAAGCCTCTTGTAGGCGACGTTACGACCTCGATATTCAGCGCTGTCGACGAACTCTTGAATTTCTGTACGCTAACAATCGTGAGTATAAGCGTTTCATACGTCGCAATCCTCGATCTGCAGTTGACCTTCAAAATATACGAACGACAAGTGTAATAATTGACAAGACAAATTTGTCAGACGACACAGCCACTGCTGACGTTGACATTTCTGAGCTTCGAGATGATACCGCGTATTCAACGTTCGGTTCTGAAGTGACTGAAGGTCAAGACCATACTTTAGAATCAGCTTCAGTGGATTTGTCCAGTGTTATCATGCATCAGGTACCTGCAGCCAGTACTGATGTACTTGTCTACAAATCGAACGCGTACGTGTCGGCCAAAGGTTGGAGTGCATGCGTGCAAATGTTCCCGACACTATTTCCAGGAGGATGTGGAGGACCGAAAGAGCCACGCCCTAAACCCTTATCGATTCGCAATTGGATTGTGCGGTGTTTACGGATTCACCACAGGCGTTTTGAGTTGCATTACGCCTTTCTTCTGTTGGCTTTCGACTACTTGGCTTCCAAGAACGCCCGTGAAAAGCTGTTCGTGAAGATGCACGCATCAGCACATGCAGTTCAAGCGGGAAACATTTCGCAAGCCACTTTAAAGAGAGCAATCCAATACTATAACGAAATGACTTTAGCTCGAGCACGTGGTCAGCAACCAAATCCGCCTCCACCGGATGTTGACCGTGTAATCGACCTCCGCAAAGGCTTTCGGTCACCTGAAGCAGCATTTTTTGGCTCCAATGCGAGTCGAATGCATGCCAGACACGATTTGTTCGGGTACTTGAAGCGGCTGGGACCAGCTCAGATTTTCTTCACTGTATCACCGGATAGCGCAGGCACCTATAGTATTGCCATTAGCGCTGGTGAAATAGAGAGCAATGTCGTTGCCCACGCAAATCAATTGCTCCCTACAAGAGCTGAACGGAAAAAAATTGCTGCCGACCATCCAGTCGAGTGTGCGAGATATTTCATGTGCGTCATGAATACTGTGGTGAATGATATACTTGGTTGGGATCAATTTCGGGGCAAATCGAAACGAGGTGGAGGAGTTTTTGGTGTTGTCAAGGCGTTTGGCGCCGCGTCCGAAACTCAAGTGGCTGGTAATCTCCACGCGCATTTTGTGATTTGGTTGCATGGATTTCCAACATCTACGTCACTGTTTCGACTTGCTTTACGAGATGATACTTTTTGCACGAGACTACTACGTCTCGTTGACTCCATTTTAACAATAAAACCACCTTGTCTTGATTCTAACTCTCAATGCCACAAGTGTGGGTCACGTGAGCTACGGTCTGTTCAACCTGGTGTAGATGCATTTCGAAAACCACCACCCGGAGCTACGCCGCCCCTTACTGCGACTTGTGACTCTTGCCATCAATTCTTTCGAGATAAAGACGTAATTGATGCTGCCTTACAGGCTCTTGCTGACCGCAAAAATATCCGTATAGAGCCCAACCTAATCGATTACTACAAATGCCATCACGCTACTGAAGCCATTAGCAATGACGTTCTTGCGATATCGATAGTTGTTCGAGATGTGCAAGTACATTTTTGGAATCACTCGAAATCATGCTTCAAGGTGAGTAGCTTTCGTTTCATGCAATTGATCCAGGTAGTCTCTCATTCAACGTTCTTCTATTGATGGTTCAGGTGACTGTGAGGACGCCGAAAGGATCAGTATGCAGATTTTTTAAACCAGAAGAGGCTCATTTAGGTCCGTCAAGCATCGGAACCGACTCAATAATTCGCCTGCATCGGCCGATCGGATGTGAATACGTAAATGCGTATAACCCCACTTTGATGTCTGTGTTGAAATGCAACCACGACATCCAATTCATTTTGTGCTCTGAATCTAAAGACACTGCGGCGTACGTGTGCAAATACTGTATGAAGCAACAGAATCCTGTTGAAAATCAAGCTGCTCTGTCTCTAGCTGCTTTCGCCAAAGCTGCGACGCAGGCCAACGCGCTCCCAAATGACACGCCTGTCATCAATAGAGGCTACAAAATACTTGCTTCCATGTTGTATGCCCTCACAAATGGTCAAGAAGTCCCTGCTCCAATGGCAGCTCTGTACGTGATTCGAGAAAGTCCCTTTTGGTTTTCGCATGAATGTGTTCATGTAAACTTGTGGACCTTGATTCAAATCCCATCGAACACTGAGGAAATCAATGTTTCAACCAGAATCAGCAGAGCGTTACCCAACTCAACGCAGTACACTCAGCCGCAAAACCTGTTACGAAACTATTGGCACCGACAAGATATGCTCGAGCAGGTGTCATTTATGGACATATGCGAACAATATGATCAAGTTGCGTCCAAAAAGCGAAGACTTGTCTCTAGTACTGATGTTGGCGAAGCTACTATCCACTGTGTTCAATACGTCAAAAGTGAAAAACGCAAGATCGTTGTCATTTGTGGAAGGGATATACCCGACGTATTAAATCTCCCGGATCAGTCCACAGCCGATTATTATTATTCCGCATTGCTTGTGCTATTCAAGCCTCATCGCGAGGGCACATTATTCGGACCATTTGAATCTCCGTTGGCAGCGTATCGTAACTATATGAATTGCGGAGACAGTGACCGTATTCGGTCGGTACAGTCTTTCGAGGCCACGTACAAAGCTTTTTACCGTTCCCAAGCGGCTGATGAGCACGATATGGAATCGCCTGAAGCTCACTTACTGCGAACTCGACGCGGACCATCGGTGCCGTGGTCTGGTATTGAAACTAATGACGGTGAAGTATCGAGCAATAGCGATGTTGATAGCATCGCTGATTTTCTCGATAACGTCGAAGATCAAATGCTGAATATTACACCTGAACATGCGTCGATGGAGACGGTCATCCATAACTCCAGGACAATAATCAACGAAATTGACAATTTGAGCTTAGCCATCGCCTCCACTGTGTCAATGTACCCGTCAACTGATATTTTGACTGTTAATCCTTCCTTCAACTTGGACGGCTATTCAAAGCAGCTCATTTCGTCTGAATCCTATCAAGACAGTGACGACCGCATGGGCACAGATCGATTTATCAGTGCGTTCTCGAACGCAGAAACTCGCTTAGAACGCTTAGAAGAGTGTTTTGTCGAAGTGCCTTGGCCAAATCGACAGCAAAATCCGAGATGGTCCCATGATACTTTGCCGACATTCCCCACGATCTCATTAGTGTCAGAAGCGTTCAAACTGAACATGTGGCAACATGTTATATTCGAGATGGCAGCTCGTCATTTGCTTTACGAATACTCTAGGGATATCGATTCAGCGCTCAATGAGCCAATATTTCCGCACGGACACATCAGGCAACCGTATCAAATCAAGCCACAACTAGTGGCATATCTCGGTGGAGAAGCCGGGACCGGTAAATCCGTAGTGATACATGCGTTGTTGGCATTTGCGAAGAAGTGGGGACGCGCAGGAAGTGTCGAGACGATGGCTTTTACCGGAGTGGCTGCCATTAATGTCAACGGAAAAACCATGCACAGCGCGAGGAATTTAAAGCTCAATGGTCTAGCTCAGAACGCGTCTCCAACTCTTGACATGAAGGCTCGATATCGTTGTGTATTTCTCGTTGTAATTGACGAGATTTCTATGACCGATCAAGGTCTACTCGGTGGAACAGACGCTGCATCTCGAGCTTTATCATCACGCCCGGATTTACTAATGGGTGGCAAACATGTCCTCATGACCGGAGATTTTTTACAGCTGCCTCCAATAGGTGGCTCATTATGTAAGCTTCCAAACAATTTATGTTACGCTACCAATTCTTTCGAGACTTCTAACAGCAACGAATATCAATGCATTCACAGGTTTCATACAACCACCTGCAGCATCTCGACCTGCCCGTCATGCTGGCTATGCATTGTATTCAGATATCAATTTCGTGGTCTTCTTGACGGAGAACATGCGGGCTCAACGAGATCCAGTCTATACTGAAATACTATCTAATCTTCGCTGGGGACGGCTCTCTAGTGTTCAGCTTTCAGATTTAAATTCACGAGTGCTAGCAAATCAAACAAGTCCCTTACCCACCTCATCGCAACACCTCGACGCATTTTATCGTCCCGTACTAGTATCAACTAACAAGCTTCGATGTGCTTTAAATCGCGAAATGACATTTTCTGCTGCCCGAAGGCTTGGTGTGCCCATTTATGAATGTATCGCTCAGCCAGTATCGCGCTCCAGCTTAATTACCAGTCATCTAATCAACGCAAACGATGATCTGACAGCGCATATACCTATGAAGTTCCAGTTTTACATTGGCATGCCAATAATGATATCAAGAAAACATCCTGATTTACTTGAAACAAATGTCATAGCTAATGGCGTCTTGGGTACCGTTGTTGGCTTTTACCCACAACTCACTGAGACGAATATGTCAGCGGTGCAAGTTGAGAATGTGACAGTCAAGAGATTCGTTCGACCGCCACACCTTCTGCTTATTAAAGTCTCGAAATGTCATAAGCGGCTCGTGAATGGCTTTCCCAACGGCGTTATCGGTCTCCCACCGTTAAAAGCGCAGATTGCATTAAACAAAATTCAAAACCTTGCTCGATCAAGTATTACAGTCATCCAATTTGCTCTGGTTCCAGCGTTTGCTTGTACTACCGAGAAACTGCAGGGTCAAACTTGCCACGATGGAATTTTAATCACACCCCTTGAACGACGTCAAGGCGTTCCCCATCAAACACTTTATGTTGCTTTATCCAGAGCAACGAGTCTGGATAGTATCACGTTGACTCGGCCGCTAACGTGGAACTACCTCGCGAAATTTACTCCAACAAATACTACAGTGACCGAAATGCAAAGACTGATGAATTTGGTGGCGCTACCGTCGTACATTTCGCGAGCCCAATCGATTGCGTTCTCAAACTGGAAACAAAACCAAAAAATTGGGTGAATCACCTCTTTTCTCCGAGATTTACTCTCAACATCTACGACCAAAGGTCTGATATTGACTGAAGCTAATCCAATCGTAGTTTAAGTAATGCTTGCTTTGTTGATGTATGCAATTTCACAGCGTAGTGCAAGGCCAAAGCGATTTAAATCGACACCAACTGACGCGACACCTTTATCATGTCATGAATGTGGAATACGACGCATCACTCTCATCCTAGTCGCTGCGTCAATGTTTTCTCCGCGCGTTTTGTCAACCCGAAGTCAGACATGCCAACGACTCGAAGCTAATCATCCTCATCTGCGCTACCGAGTCGATCACCCACTTCCCACCACCACCGTTCACGGTGCTATCCTCAGCGGACTCGACGTCAATTTGAAACGCGGCTTCTCGGTCGCCAGATGCTGGTGCAAGCTACACAGTAACTCATGTGCCATGGTCATCAGAGTGACAGCACCAGGGACCAGCACCAACGCGTACACTGCCGCCTCTTGGGACACGACACAGCGTACACATGAAGGGCAAAACACTGATCAGCTCAAGTTTGTCACAACAGGGCGAAAGATACGCACCATCCAGTATCGGCGATTGCAACGGACGTCATCACCACACCAAAGGTTCACTCACTAGAGTTCTTGGCGATATCGACCTTGGGTGTGTTAAGGTGCGGTTGCAGTTCGCGTCAGTTGCAGCTCCAGCAGCTCGGCGTTACGACGAGGCGTAGTCCCAAGCTTTGCTTAGCAGCCACGAGTCAAATAGAACTACGACGGCGGTGGATACTAGTGCAATACTTCGCCACGCTCGAGCCGCTCATGAGTAGCCGGCGACGTTCTGACTGCTCCCACGCCGTCCTCCCGATGGCTGCGGTTGTGGTTGGTGTGCTCGCGCCACGTGTGAAGCATATTGCCGCTCACCCCATGGACACCGACCCAGATTCTCGAGCAGCATCCACTCAGGTGTAGCTAAAGGCGCTGAGAGAACCTGCGCGCGAACCGTGAGCGCGCTATAGTT
>JAADXC010000800.1:0-10216 GCA_023336425.1 Phytopythium cucurbitacearum (nom. inval.) | reverse complement strand
TTTTGGTCGGCGTCAGCCGAAAGGCAAGCGCTGAAAGCCCGAAGGGTCGAGACCCGCAAGGGGCTCGATGCGCAGCTCGCGACGCGAGCGGAGCACGCCATAGCGGTTTCCGGGCAACGCCCGGAAATGCCCCTCGCCTCTCTGTCTTGGGTGTTGCTGTGTTTCCCCATCTGGGCGCCGATGACAGACACGATTCAGACCCGGTGAAATGCACAGACGAAAAAAAAGCGCAGCCAGACCAACGGTCTGCATGCGCCCGGTCATACCCTGCTGAGTCTCAGCGATTCATGCGTCGATCAGCTGCTCACGGCTGTCCGCCGCCGGCGGACGTCGACGCCGCGACGTGCCCTTGCGGACCCTCATCGGAAAGCTCTGAAGATGGTCGTTTGCCGCGCGGACAATAGGCTGCAGTTCGGCCCATACTTCGGCGCCGGCGTCCGCCCCACGTCGATGCTCCTCGAGGATCGCCTTCATGAGCTGCCTCAGAATGTTGAGGTGACTACGAGTCAGCGGATCCTGGCGTGAGCGGTCGTTGGCCAGCAACAATCGCCATTCGTTCACACGACACTCCAGCGTGTTCCATTGAGTCGGCCGGATCGGCAAGCCATTCAGCACGCGAGCCGATAGCACCTGCGAAAGGATGACGGCCGCGTTGAGTGCCGGAGCCAGCTCGACCTGCTGCAGGGGACGCTGAGGCGTCGGATCGTTCCAGTGAGAGCCCATGACTTTGTCTCCGCTCAGATCGGCCGACACGTGGCAAGGCGAGACTGGAAGTGCCGCTCAAAGTCCGCTGCGCCTGCCGCATCGTTCCACTCGATCACGGCGTCCTCGCTGTTCGAAAATGTGCCGTCTTTTGTGTAGTTGATACTGCCCGTCTGAATGCTGCGGCCGTCGAGCACCATATCCTTGTCGTGCATGATCTTGTACTGGTCGGTCGCGCAAACTGTCGCGCCGGATCTAGCAAGGTACGCAAGGCCCCGCTGAATGTATCCGTCGCGGTCATTCGCTATGTTCTCGTTATAGTCAACGACGACGGACACCGTGACGCCTTCGCGGGCCTTCTGCGCGAGCGCTTCGAGCAAGGGGCGATAGGTCAAGACGTAAGCGAGCATATGGATCGATTGGTGGGCGGAATACACGCCGAACATCACCAGCGGCATACCGATGCCGTCCGGCGAAAACGCGTGCCAGTTCTCCCGCGTTGAGGGCGCTGTGGCCGTGCGTGTCTGGACGGCCTGCTGCACCTCCGTGGCCCAGCTGTCCGACGCGCCTGCGTCTCGACACGCAAGTGCGACGATGATCGAAACCAGGGCGATGTGTGCTCTCATGATTTTTCAAGTCCTGTAGTTATGCAGCGCGGCACGGCTGCGATGCTGCGGTGACGTTATTGGTGACAGTGCGATCGCGTTGGGACTGGCGACGCTTGCGCGCGCGGTGCGCGTCGCGGTCGGTGTCGGTGTACATGCGGGCTTCGGCCCGGGAGTGGTCGCAGGCTTCACGGATGACGTCGGATAGCTCGTTATCGGACAAATCCGCGAATGCTTGAAACGAAATGCGTAGTGCCTTGGCCATGACGCGTCCTCCGGATCTCTGCAGGTGAGCGTTACTCGAAATCGGCTGGCTGGGCGACGCCCGCCAGGATGGTGGTGCTGCTACGCTGCGCGTTCGTCAACACATAGACGCTGTGATCGGCTCGTAGGGAGAAGCGGGACAGTACGGCGCCGCCCTGCTCGATCGCGATCAGGTTCCGAGCCTGCTCGTCTGGAGTCATTTCGGACCAGTCGCCTGTTGCATGCCGCAAGGCAAACTCGATCTCCGACCGGCCCACGCTGGCAAGCTGCGCGCGAACAACTTCGCCGGCGGCCAGTTCTCCGGTCGGGAAAAGTGGCTTCAGTTCGACGGCGCGAATGATCTGCCCCGCGGACCCGACCACGTAGCACTGAGCCTCGGGCGCGTTGCTTGGGGCGAGCGTCCGGGCCTCATCACGCTGGTCAGAGGAAAGTTCATGGAAATAGTGAAGTGTGGGCATCATTGCCTCCATCAGGGCTGTACGTGGCGCGCAGGCAGATCAAACGGCAGGACGCTCGCGACAAACGTCGCGACCCTTGCGCGGCCTTCCGCGTTTGCTAGGTCATTAAAGTCGGTGGGCCTGCCGACGACTGATTCGAAAGACGGCAGCAGGGCGACGCCCCCAATCGCTCGGGCCGCCTCGGTTGATGATTCGAGGCCTTTGTTTCGCTGAACCAGCCGGATGTCGTTGTCGCGTCCGTTTGCGACGACATGCGCTGTGACACATCGCACGACGCCCTGCATGGACTCCAGTTCGAGCTTGTACTTGCCCTTGGGTGACTGGTGCCATGCTCCATCCGGCTGATAGCCCGCGAGGCTAACCTCACGGTGGAGTAAATCGTTTCCGGCGAACACCTTGACAGACGCGCTCGCTGCGAGACCGCGCGGCATGACGGTCTCAATTTTCGCAAGCGCCTTCTCGATAAAGAACTGGTCGTTGTCGCCGCAAACGATCTTCGGCTGGGATTTGGGCAGGCGCGGCCGCAAGGCTTTGGCAACCTCCACAAGATTGCCCGCGTCAAAACAGACGACAACGGGCAGGCCTGTCGATTCAAACAGGCTTGCACCGGTCGCGTAGCCCTCCACCAATAACACGGCCGGGCACGCACACAATGCCGCGATGCCGTCCGCTCCGATGATGTGGAATGTGCCTTTCTTGCGAGCGCCGCTCGCGAAAAGCTTCAGACCATCCGACCTGTCGGAGATTGCCTGCACGGTCCAGAGCTTCCCGTCGACGTCGCGCGCGGGAACAACGAGGAAGGATTCCTTGCTGCCGCGGAACGATTCGAGATTCAACAAGCCGGCTATGTCATGGACCCCGTTTCGCGCGACGCGCACGCCGTAAGCGCCTACATTCTTGCGAATGCAATATCCGTGGCGCGACGCGTCCGACTCCGAGAGGGTTGCCAGAATTGCTTCCGTCTTCTCGGCGATCGCGGCATGTTCGCGCTCGACCTCGCGTTCACGAGCGATCGCCCGCTCGCGCTCTTGCGCGTTCAGCACGGCCCGTTGTTCGGGGGTTAGACGGATACCGTCGTAGTGCCAGGAACCCTCGCGGTCGAGAAAGTTGCGGATGAAGCCTTTCGGGACTGGACTGAGACTCAGGATATAGGCGCCCTTCTTCTGCCCTTTCGCGCCTTTGAGCAGGACGTTATGCCATTTTCCATCGGCGACGGGTGTCTCTCGCTGCAGGCCGTAGTCTTCCATCGCGTCCGCGAACGACGCGAGCACCTCCGACTCGTTCAGACCAACCGTCTGGAGCGCGTTGCCGTCAAGCAGCCACTTCGAAAACGGGGTCCGGTCTGCCGACGCGGGGATCCAGCACACGCGCTGTTCTCTGTCCCACTCGGCACCAAGCGCGCGCGCCTGAGGCTGATCGCCGCTCGGTACAGCCAGAAACAGCCGTTGCCCGGGTTCTGTCAGCTTGGCGCGTTGGGTAGCTGAAAGCTGCGATGCAGTGCCGGTGGCAGCATTGCGGGGCGTCACGCGCGAATGCCGGGCGGATGCGAGCGTTTGAGCCAGGGCGCGGTCTTCTGCGGCGGAGTTTCTTCTGGTCATGATGGCGTACATGTCAGGTTCGACTCTGTGAGGTTATTCGGAAAGCCATACGCGGAATTCCGCGAGCTTGGCGCGGCGACCTTCAGCAACACCCTTCTGAAACGCACGCCGATAAATGCTCAACGCCTGCTTGATCGCCTCGATATCGGCGTCACGGGAAAGCGTAAAGAGAAGGGTTTGGGTTTCAGCGTCTGCATCGTCATGAACTTCGGTGCGAAACTCGGTCCGGACAATGAATTCCGGTCCGTCGTGATGAACGATGACTTCTGTGCTGTCGAGTGCCTGCTGATCCATCACTACCCCCTGTTTTTGCGCTGACCGGGCCCCTAGATTCGGAGTCCCGGCGTACCGTGCTTTGCCGAGAAAGCGGCTCCTTTCGAAGCTGCCGCCGTTCCCCTGAGTTCCTCGTCCCGCGACAAAAAGAGGCACGCATGAGCAGCGGTCAAGGATTCAAGCGCGGGGTGGGTGCGGGCAGTCGCGCAGCGACAACACGGCCCCGCGCGCCTTGACCGCTGCGATGGCGTGACTACTGTCGCGCTGGTGGACGGGGAAACAGGGGGCGGGGTTTCGGCACGGAGATCGACCGAGGCTAAGCGCCGCGCGGCGAGCGCCTTCTCGCGCTGCAGGCGCGACTCAACAGCGCGTTCGCAAGAACGAGGAGCGCAGCGAAAAAAAAGCCCCGCGCGAGCGGGGCGAAGGTACTGCTTCCGAGGCACAACAACGACAACAACAACAAAGCACAGCGGTCGCACGGTGAGACTTTTCGGGAGCGTAGCGACCGATCGGCGAGGCGCTGGCAGCCCCGACCGCAGGGAGAGGGGCGAGACTCCTGCGGAGGCTCGACGCTTAGCCCGCGCTGTTTGCGGGCGTAGCGCAACATAGCCGGTCTTTGCAACGCAAAGACGCCCCGGAAAAGACGTGTCAGTCATGTTCCGATTCATCAAGGATCACTGACCAGCGCGGCAATATTTTTCCGGACCTCGATTCAAACCGGCGTGCAGCAGCAAACCAGCATGCAAATACAACAAAACAAATCAAAGACAACGCAAGATAGCCAAGCATCACACGCTTGATCAAGAACCAGTTGCCTTGTGCGACCGAGCATCCCTGTGGTGCAACAAAGTTCAGATGCGAAGCGAGCACCGGACTAAAAAAATGGACGACAGCAACCACAAACGGCGCAACGATCCAGATTAGCGCGCCGGACGAAAGAGCCACGAGTGACCAGACGAACAGTTCGAGAACGACGGACCGGGGCACTCGGCGCCACGCTACTTTCACGACTGCGGGCGATGGCTCAGTCTGTGTCGAAAGACGTCCGGCAAGGAAAGCAAATACGATCGAACTGAGCATTGGCAAGAGTCAGGCAGTCGGCAGAAACACGGTCCTGGAACGGGCTGGAACAGAACGCAGTTCAGCGAATGAAGGATCGTGCGGCAGAGTCATGCGATTAGCATTCTGTGGGACAACAAAGCCTACGTTCTGCTGCACATGATCCATATCGCCCCCTGTATCTCGACAGGGGGAGCGAAGCGCGCGCAATCGGAACGTCTTTGGCAGAGTCGTGCGAATGCTCTGCACATAGTTCACGGATGAAGCACCGATGCGACGCGCGCGCGTCACCGCGATAGCGGTGATTGCTGCGCGCGTCGGTTCGTTTCTTGTTGCGGAGAGGTTGGTCATCCTCGGGCTTTCTTCGTGTGGTTTTCTTTTTTGTCTGTTCGCTGGCGAACTGACATCTATATTTTAATCACTTCGCGGACTGACTACAATTTATATTTCGCAATCGTTGACAGGCCGGGGGAAGGGGTTCCAAGGGGGAACCGGTACGGGGTTCCCCCTTCGGTCGGCAAAGCCGATTCCCATTCCCGCCGCGGCTTTCCGACGGTGTGTAGCGCCGGCAGGCGCGTACCGGAGGAAAGCCGCGGCGCACTTTGGGCGTGACGAACCCGGGAACCACGTCCCTGCATTGAGGCGAAAAAAAACCCCGCTGCGAAGCGGGGCTAAAGGGTCCGAAGACCCGAGGGGAGAGAGTCGGTATCAGGCTGCTTGCTGGACTGCCTTGAATGTGGCGGGGTTGGTCGGCGGGAACGGCCAGGCTGCGGCAGGGTTGAGAGCGGGTGCGGTGCCGATGGCGCGCACGACGTTTTTCGGTGCCGCGTCTACGTCATCGCCCTGTGGGGCGAAGTCTGCCGCCTTCGGGAAGTGCCACGGCTCGGCGTTGTCGCTGACGTGGGACGTTTCGCCTTCCGCAGCTTCCACGTGATCGGCAAGCTCTGTTCCGCTTGCGTCGCCGCCTTGTTCGTCATCTGTTTCGTCCATATCATCGTCCGCGTCGTTGGCGTAATAGCGGACCTGATGCACTTCGGCTGCGGACATGAATTCGGGCAACCAGTTCTTGCCAGCGAGCAACTTTTCGGCAGCTTCCGCTGCTTCGCCCTTCTTCATCTTGGCGAGTCGTTTGCCTTCTTCCGCCGAGACCACCCCGCTGACCACGGCGACGATGCGATCCTTCGACACATGGTTCAGATAGCTCTCGCGGGTCGGTTGCCAGTAGGCCGACAGGTTTAGGTCAAGCGCACCGGCAATTGCGTTGACCGCATTGGGGGCGTCGTTGCGGCTCACGCCGTTGATGCTCAGCGCGGTGCAGACCGATAGAACGTTCAGGAGGCGATCTTGCGGCTGCTCAAGGAGCCACCCGAAAAGCTCGTTCGGATTCGCGGGCAGCAGCTTGCGCCACGTCTGCACGTATTCGCGCAGTCCGCGCGCGTGCTCGTTCTGCTCCAGTTCGGGGGCGGCACGGCTCATATCGTTAAACGCTTCCCTGCTGCTGACCTGAACAACGCTCGCACCGTCGATATAGCCGGTATAGAGGAAATCGAGCGCAAGCTTATGCACGATGGTGACAAGCGCAACATTCGGGTTCATCGCGAGTGCCGACTGGACCGCTGCCGTGCGGTGAGCGGTCAGATTCAGGACAAGCTTTTCCGAGTGAACACCCTTTTCCTTCTTCGTCATGCTGCGTGGAAGCTCGACACCGCTGTCCTGCATCATCGTGCGCGCTTCCTCGCGATCTTCGCGGCGAACAAGGCCACGATGCACAGTGAGGCCACCGTTATGGCTCACGTAGACGATAGCGCCGCTGACCTGCATCTGTGCGGGCGTGAATTCACCTTCGCGTTCCTCGATTTCGGCGATTTCGCAAGCCAGCTTGTTGTCCTCAGCTTCGAGCGCTTCAACGGCCTCGTCGCTCAGATGTCCGTCCTCCCCTTCGTCCACGTCGTAATGCGCCTGGAGCGCGTCCGTGACTTCGTCGTAGCGCTTTTGCAGCGCGTCGAAGTGTTGCTGTTGCTCCGGGTTCAGTGGGGCCGGTTGGGCGTACAGTTGCGTGAACTGGTTATGCTCGTCGTAGTCGAACTTCGGGCGCGATTCGACCCAAGCCCAGCCTTCGGCCTCGATGGTTTTGACTTCGCTGGCGACTCGTTGATCAAAGACGCGCATCAACACGTCGCGGTTCAGAATGAAACCTTCGTCGTTCTCCGAAAAGAGATCGCGTTCGACCATGCCGCCTGCGGCTTCATACGCCTCGACTGTAACGAAGCGCACCATGCGGTCATTCAGCGACAGCTTGTCGCCTTTAAGACGGGCGCGCAGTTCGCGGGGGTTACGCGCCCAATCGCTCTGAGCGCCAAACCACACAGCTTCCTGTGTCTCATGATCGTCGGTCATCGCAAGCGCTTGAATCTGTTCAAGCTCCATTTCGTCGTCCGCGAAGAGGTCGAACAGCTTGGGCGATACGCTCGCCAGTTTCAGATGACCGGCCACAGTTTTCGGCGTGACCTTGAACACCGCCGCGATGAATTCGGGACTGCGGCCTTGGTCCGTGAGAGCTTTGTAGGCGATGAACTGATCCGCCGGATGCGGGGGCTTGCGCAGGTCATTCTCGGTGGCGCTGGCGAGGATAGCGTCCGCTTCCGAAATCTTCTTGCAAGGGACCAGATGATCGAGCGTGATATCCCCGCGCTCGACATTCACCAACAGACCGAGGCGACGCGTCTCGCCAGCGTCCACGCCGTAGGTCTGTTCCTTCTTCGCGCGCTTCTTCATCGGATGGACGACGAGATTCTGCAGCAGACCGACCGCCCTTATGTTGTCCGCGAACTGCAAGATGGTCGCCTCGGTGCGCGGTTTCTGGCGCTGGTTGTACGGCGACGCGACCAGCAACCGGAGGGGAATCATCTCGATTCCGGAGCCTGCGCTTAGCGCGTTCGGCAGTTCAACTGCGGGCGCATTGTCCGTTGCGTTCACGTTGGCATCTTGGGCGTTCACGGTTTCCATAGCGGTTCCTTTAGAAAAGATAGGTGTTACGGGTTGAGTGGGACCGCCGGGCCCCAAGATTCTGAAGTCCCGGCCTAAGTTGTTTTCCCGAGTCGACGGCTTCCTTCCGAAGCTGCCGCCGTTCCCCTGAGTTCATCGTCCCGCGACAAAAGGAGCGCGAAGCGTGCGACGGTCAAGGATTCAAGGGCGGGAGGTGGTGCGGGCAGTCGCGAAGCGACAACACGGTCACGCCCGCCTTGACCGGCAAGCGCGAGCAGCTACTGTCGCGAAAAGGACGAGAACACAGGGGACGGAGATTTCGCCAGGCAGGTATGTCGCGAGGGAAAACGCCCCGCGCGGCGAGCGCGCTCACTGAGCCGCTGCAGGCGGCGAAGCTGGAGGGGATGGCACGCGCCGGGGCAAGACCGCGGAGCGGCGTAGCCCCAAGAGCGGGCGTCTCGAGATTCCGGGGCGCGAAGGTGGCGGCTTGCGTGCCTGGCGTCAGACAGGAATGCAAGGTGCCGCGCCCCGGCACGATAGCTGCGGGCGCGCGACGCTGCGTGCCCTGTCATGCTGGGATTAGTCGCCGGAGTAAAGCTGTTCGGCAACCTTGTCGGATTCCGGGCGTTTGGCCCAAATGGCATCCATGCGCTCGAAGGCAAGACTTTGCGTGGGGACGTTGTCGACCACTATTCCGTCGCGCAGGACGTTAAACGAGACGACTAAGATCCCCAAGGGGTTGCGGGTCTGGATGCGCTGGGTATCGAGTTGCAAGGTTTGCTCCGTTTCAGTAACCGCCAGGTCGAGGGCGAGTCTCAGCCCGCAATCTCAAAATAGAACCCGCTACGCTTCGCTTCATCCCACGCAGCACACCAAAGGATCATTGCTTCTTCGGGCAAGCTCGAAAACGTCTCGCTAATGATTCCGACGCTCTGGAGCGCGTCAAGCATCGCCATATTGGCGTCGCAGAAGTCGTGGGAGTGACAAATTAGCGGGTCCATCTGGCTTCTGTTTCGCTCGACCACTACTGCCTGCTCCGCTGGGGTTAGCCAGTCGGCCAGAACCTCGGCGAAGCGCTTGGCGCAAAACTCAATTGCGCATGCGTGCGCTGCCGCACTGGTCGGCATCGGTTCATCGCCAACGGGCTTTAGCGCGCCCTCGGCTCCCACAACGTAGGGCATCCACCCCGCAGCGGTTTGCACTGCCACCGGCACACCGGGCGCGATATCGGACATTTCGGGTCCGCCTAGCGTCTTCGCAAGGCCTTTCACTTCGGCTGGTTTCATCATTCTCCTTTCAGGTTTGGCGGGCGCTGCACCCTCGCCCGCCGAGATTTCTGGTCATCCGAGCAATCCCGCCTTCAACTCGTCCACCGAGTCGGAGAACGTGAATTTCTTCACGCGGCCAGCGTCGTCAAACAAGATCAGCAATTGCTTTTTGTGAACGTCTGCGCCGCGTGCGAAGGCCGAGACAATCGGTACAAAGTTGATTGCCTTCGGGGTCGAGCGGGCATACTCGTACGTCCACTGTTCAACGCCCATTTCGTTGAAACTGACCTTGGAGGGCGATCCGAGCGTGCTTTGAATCTCGGCCTTGGTCGTCTTGCCTTCGGTGATCTGCGCGTTGATACTCTCCGCGCTCTGTTCCTTCATGGCGACGTTGCCGACGCTCGTTGCGCAACCTGCACAAAGCACTGCTACTGCGATAGCGAGAAAAAGCGATTTCATGGTGATGCCCCCTGTGTGATGGAAATGATGCAACGGCAAACCAACTGCAATCCACGGCGTGACAGCCCTATCGAAGGCGCTCCGTCACGTCGCAAACATCCTGAATAAAGCGGCCTCCAATCGAGCCACCGGCAATGCGACTACCTTCTGCGGTGAAGCCTTCGGCCAATGTCCCGAACAGACCGCGATAGCACGAAACAACCTCGTCTAATGATTCGCAAGCGGGCGGATCGTAATGGCGCACGATGCGTCGCGTTCCGCATTCGGTTGTGCTGTACACCGTGATCTGGTGATAGTTGCCTGCTGCGATAGCCTTTGCGATGGAGCGCCCCTCCTTGACCATCATTGCCTCCTGTTGGCGGTTCAAAGCTGACCGGGTCCCTAGATTCCGAAGTCCCGGCGTAAAAGATGTTTCTGCTGAGTCGGCGGCGTCTCTCGCCGTTGCCGCCGTTCCCCTGAGTTCGTCGTCCCGCGATCAAAGGAGACACGGCCGCAGCTGGGTCAAGGATTCAAGCGCGGGGTGTGGGGCGGGATGGAGCGATAGC
>JAADXC010000080.1:0-72477 GCA_023336425.1 Phytopythium cucurbitacearum (nom. inval.) | reverse complement strand
TGTTTAGCGTTCTGCCTAGGTACCTAACCTCTAATCCCTAATGCATGTATTTTGGGAGGCGTCCGTGACTGGTCACGAGCGCTCCGACCGAATTTATGTATGGATTAGTGTTGGTCACACTAATCCCAAAATGTACCCAAAAAATGTTAGCGTGGCACACGTGACGCAGTACAGTCCGACTGTACTGCTCTGTAACCCAGTTACAGACTGTGTAACCCCGTTACATGGAAGGTTGTCATCACTGTCACCCCGCGACTCGGTACTCGGCCAAGACTTGGCAGCAGAACGTCGCTGAGTTCCCGCTCGACGATGACGAGCGTCTCTGGATTGGTCTGTACGACCGCGCTCAATCTCAGCGCACCCAAGCGATTATTCGCGGCGGTGGCCGCCGGCGTGAGCGGAGTCGCGAGCGACAGCGTCGTCGGTTCGAAGACCGACGACCAGAACGTCGTTCGCACTCGCGCTCGCGCTCGCCCCGGCAGCAGCCGGGAGATGACTGGTGTCGTACTCGTTCACCACGTCTGGAACATCGCGAAGAAGCTGCGAGCGCGGCTCCCATGTATCATCCTCGGGAGGATACCCAAGCCAGCGGATGCGGTATCGCCGATCACGCGGGATGGCCAAGGTATTCGATGCAGTACGGCGGCCAAGCGCACGAGGAGGATCCTCGTGCTCGGCGATACGCTTCACAATCCAGCACACCGCACCCGACGCGTCAAGATGAGGAGGTGGCCTGTCGCGATGATACTCATGGCGACTCGTATCTTGGGTTTCACGGTCGGGAGGCGTTGTTCGCGCGCGAGTTGGACGACGCTCGGAACTGGATGGAAGAGCTCGAGCGACGGCACGAGCAGGCGGAGAACGCTCGGACTGCGGACCGCCATGTGCTTCAGCGCGTCGACCAGCGCTCTCAAGACTCGCGCGAGAGGATGCGGGGACTGGAGATGCAGGTTCTCGGTGCAGGGCGGTCGGGGACTCGGCCCCGGTATCCATTTCCGACGCAGCGCCGCCAAGGTCTGCCGATGATGGAGCCTCGGAGCGATCCGGAGCGGGAACGACCGCCGGGAGGTAACGCTTGAACCGCCCGACGTAGAACGTAGGGTGTAGCCGCATTGACGTTGGAATATCGAGCGTGTAAGCGTTTCCAATAACCTTCAGCATTCTGAAGGGTCCAATAAAGCGTGGCGCGAGCTTGCTCGCGCCTAAGTTCGTCACGGCTGAAGGGAGGATGCCTTCAGCCGACAGCAGCACTCGGTCGCCGATCTTGAACGTTGTAGTGTTTCGGCGCCCGCGCCAATCTGCGTTCTCCTTCTGTTTGTCCGCGGCCGCTTGAAGCGCGTCACGGACGAATCTCACGATGGCTTGGCGCTGCAGCACAAAGTCAGACGCCGCCCGAGCATCGCTCGGGAGTACTGCAGGCTTGGGGTCGAAGTTTGCCATCAATGGAGCGGCGGGAAACGCCGTGCCGCCGCGCACCGAGTCTGTGTGCGCCGGGTCGATCAATTCTCGCGACGCCAAATGCGAGAGAGCATTCGATGTTTGTAACGGGGCTCACTCAGAGAGCCCCAATTACTTGCTTACACCTGGCAGGTGAGGAAGCGCTTGCGCCTTCGAAGGGAAATTAAACTCTGAATTGAATTTTACCATGGCGCCCGCTGGGCGGACGCCCGGAATCCACCCATGCATGTGGTGGACTCCCATAGGGTAAAATCCCTCCTAGTTCCTAATATGCACCAATGGCGTGTAAGGGCATGACCCATTACACCGTGACGTAAGCATCGTCCCGTAATCACAGGAACGACTGCGGTACCACACAGTGAAGGTCACAACGACCTCTCTGATGACGCGTCCGCGTCACATGGTCGCTTGACGAGGCATCGTCACAACACTCTTGACAACAAATAGGTCGAAGAGACCAAAAGTAGATTGTTTTGGATAGTGAAGAGAAGCTCGAGGAGCATGGAGAGTGTAGGCGTACTACCATGTACGATGATGTTCGCGAGATGGTCGATGAGCGACGGGACACAGGGCTCCGGAGCCTGCTTGAGTAGATTCGGACTTTCGAGTGGCTGCAGAGCTCCGCACTGACGGTCGAGCCACCGTTAACGCAGGATACTATCGCGAACTGTTGGGTAGGCACTTTCAGCGCGTCCCGAAGAATTTCAGAGGTCCGTAAAGCACTGTGTATCAGCTGTGTCTTTTGTGGACTATCGGCAACTAATCAGCCAAGATTCCGCTCGTTAGATCTTTAGTGCCACGATACTTACCCAACACGGTAGTAAAGAAGTGACTCTGTGATATTCGGCTCCTGATGCATCGACTCGAGAGTTGTATGGAGGCTGTCGGCCTTCGTACAGCATTGAGAACGCTGGCTAAAGCTGGGGAGGAGTGTTGAGCTTGTTGCGATGTTGATGAAGTCAACGTTAGAACAGACGGAAACCACGAAACTTGTAGCCGAGCGAACGCCATCTCTAGCCGATCACGAATCTCTTTGAAAGTCGTAGCTGAAGTATAATGGTGGCCAACTTCTCCTTTCACTATTGCCCAAACAGTCTCGATTGGTTGGAGGTCCGAATGGTGCGGTGGTGTAAACCGCACCATGTGACCTCGGGCACGAGCCATCGTAACAATCACCGGATCGACGTGATCGCGAACGTACATTTTCAGCTTCCCCCATAGCACCTTCCTTAGATCACTTTATTCAACTGGAATGCTGAGCTCAGCGCACTTTGCCTGCATCTCAGCTTTCTTCATTGTTCCCTTCGGCGTTCCATCAGGTAGGCGCTTGTGGTACTTGACGTTGTCGAGTACAATTATTGCTGCTGTGCAAGGATGCATTGATAAGACAAACTCTATACTCCTTAAAATACACGCCCAGGTAGGTGAAGGTGAAGATGGTGAAGACACAGAGGAAGAGGAAGATGGTGAGCATAATGAAACCCAGTCAAACTGTGGAAGCAGTAGTGAAGTCAGTGACTAAGCAATTTTAACGCGCAATTACTCGTATTGGTGCTGCTTCTCCATGGTTTTTGATTCTCTATCCAGTGAATAGTGTTTCGTTGCGTGAAAGCTTGCACCCCTCGATGCTGTCGCGAACTGTAAGATCGAAAAATATGCGATCTTTCTTTGTGTTGGAGACCTCCTGCCTGTGTGATCTCATCAGCCTCGACGGTGTGCGCTTGGGGCCAACCAAGTGCTAATTGCAATCATTCCTCGGAACGTGTGTTTTAGTGTCGCGCTTTTACACGAATTTCGCGGAGCACATAGCCTCGCTGACCGGACTAGTCAAGAGAAAGGCACCTCATGACGCTGTTGTCTACGAATAGCACCATCTCAAAATATTTGAAGCTCTGAAATCCACTTTAGCCGCTGCGCCG
This sequence comes from Phytopythium cucurbitacearum (nom. inval.), assembly GCA_023336425.1. Classification (NCBI taxonomy): domain Eukaryota; phylum Oomycota; class Peronosporomycetes; order Pythiales; family Pythiaceae; genus Phytopythium; species Phytopythium cucurbitacearum (nom. inval.). The sequence goes on along the minus strand of JAADXC010000080.1, from coordinate 69,100 downwards.
ACTCTTGCTCACCCGAACTTCTCTGAACCCTTCCGTGTGAGTGTCGATGCCTCAAACCTTGCTGTTGGAGGATACCTGTTTCAGGTTGATTTTGAAGGACAAGAGCGGGCCATCGCTTACGACGGGCGGAAGCTGACCAAGCCGGAGCTAATGTACCCCACTCGTGAGAAGAAGCTGTTGGTGGCCCTGCACGCGATGAGACCATGGAAGGTGTACCTAATCGACAAACCGTACTACATCAACACAGACCACCACACAATCGAGAGCATATTGCAGCAGCAGACCTGCTCGCAGCGGCTCGACTAGCGGCTGAACGAGCTGGCGTTATTCCAACCATGGTTTAAGTGGGTTGCGGGTTCATCCAAAATCATGACTGATTCACTTTCGCGCCAGTCGGACTGGATCCAGTCGAACCATCTCACTCTCAGACTTATTGCAATCATTGGCCAAGACGCCAGCTCCGGTCGAAGATGGCACTTTGTTGAGTTTCCAAGCCTCAGTAACACTCGACATATCAGGATCGTACAGAGCAGGCTACGCGACGAGCCCCCTGCTGAGGGCGATCATTCGCGACCTGGAGTCTGGTGGCGATTCTGCAAGGCGACGGTTGCGACAACATTCACTCGAGGACGGGCTGCTCTATTTCCAGGCTCGCCCTGATACGCCACGTCGTCTCTGCATGCCAAACGACCACACACTTCGCAACGCCATATTGTTCGAAGAGCACGATGTACCCGCAGAGGGACACCCTGGCCGAGCCAAGACCCTGTTCCTGGTGCTGGCCAAGTTCAATTGGAAGGGGATGGCGGAATACGCACGGAAGTACTTCTCGTCTTGTGAGTTGTGTCAGCGAAACAAATACGTGCGTGGTCAGTCAGCGGGTCTCCTCCACCCGCTCGAGATCACCGACGCACGCTGGTCAGAGATCAGCATGGACTTCACGACCAAACTCTCGCCCACAACCGACGGCCACGATGTTGTATTGGGCATCGTCGATCGTCTCACAAAACGCACACTCTTCGTCGCGACGTCCTCCGACTCATCGACAGAACAATCGGCTCAATTATTCTTCGACACATATCAGCGTCACCACATTCTGTCCAAGTCAAATGTCTCTGACCGAGACAGTAAACTCACATCACGCCTTTGGCGCCAAATCGTGGTGCCTCAGGGAACGCAGCTCAATCTAAGTACATGCGATGCACGCCACCAAGCTTAGAGTCAGGATCGGGTTGCATCGAGCGCGGTTCGCTCGCGCTCCCGTTTTTCAATCTTAGTTTTCATTTCCCCTCTCGGAAACTCACTCTCGCCACTGAGTGCAAGACACATGCATGCAGATATTTCAATGCTTTGTATCCGAGTATACCAGATGTCCGATTGGTAAAGACCGGTCGTGGATTCGTGGAAGCTCACTTGGCAATCTGCTGCATAGGTATTTGGACAGTTTTGTAAAATGCAATTTGCACGATTGGAAACAAATTTTCTAATGTGGTCCACACTAACAACACATTCTTACCGTTTCTTTTCCATTCTTTCCGCCCTTTCTGGAAACTCCAATCTTTCATCATTCGCGAACGGACGCGACAGCACTCACCAAGAGCACATCGGCCATGGTCTTGTTCCACGTCAAGCGCGGCGACAAGGACGAGTTCCTGTACGCCGCATCCTGCGATACGTCGAACGACGTGCTGGTGCGCGCGCTGTGTCGCGTGAACAATGCACGCCTGCGCCTCGTAGCGCTTGCGGATGCGCTGGCGGGACTCGGACAGCACGGCGTGGCCAAGCTGCCGAACGAGCAAGGTCTGGACGAGTTCCAGGAACCCAAGGAGCGGGGCGAGTTCTACGAGGCGGATCCGCTGGGTCAGCGCACCGGTGAAGGTGTGAGCCCGCAGCTGCGCGAGGTGCTCTCGCGGGTTGCGGAGGACGCGCGGCAGTACGCGACTGGGAAGCAAATGATGGCCAGACGAGAACCAACCGAGGAAGAGGCGCTGAAAGAGAAGCTGCTCAACATCCAAGGCGCTGTCATGATGGCGTTTCCGATGGGGTTGCCCAATCACGACCCGGTTAAGCGGCTGCTGGACGAAGTCGACCCCGAGGCGGCACTTGGAGACAGCTCGGCGGCGCTCGAGGTTGCCTCCGAGACCTCAGCCGAGCTTTGGTGGGCCGGCAAGCAGTTCTTTCGGGATCAGCTCGTGAGCGACCTCGTCGGCAAGAACGACAAAACCAAGGTGATCGTCAAGCTTCAGCGCAAAGGCGGTGGTATGCCCGGTCGTGAGCCCGCAGTCAGCGAGGCCGAACGCCAAGCGATGATGCAATTCTACTTCAAGAAGCAGGAAGAGCTCAAGGCTGCTGCCGACGACGACGCCGAGGACTACATGGGTTCAAACTGGGCTGATCCCCGCGCGCTCCAGAACGCGCTGCGCGGCACACAAAACATCCGTCCGTTCTAATTGCCGGGATACCCCGTCGAAAATGTATTTTCTTGCATCACAATGACGGAGACTGACGTATGTCAAGGCCGCTGCTCTCTATCCTTTGCTCGCTTGATCGGTCTGCATTGTCGTCTGGTGTGGTGATAGGCAAGTCGCTTTTGCTTCCACTGGTGGTGTGTGACTCTTTGTGACGATGGCTACCACGTGATCGGTCTTTGTCCGCATCTTTCCGCTTCTTCTTCTTGTGCGTGCCACTGCGGTGCTTCTTGTCCTTTCGCGGCGACGATGTTGTACTCGACACTTCGTCGTCGAGCCGCACACGCTCGCCAGGGTTGAAGTAACCAAACTCGCCACCTTCTTGCTGGCCGTTTAGCTCATCGATCGATAACGGGGAGATACCCGTCGTGCTTGGTGATTTCATATTCGGATTAAGTCGAGGTGGCGTAATGGCATCAGTTGGCGGCAGCACGACGGGGGTAGCACCAGTCGACGTCTCCGTCTTCGTCTTCAAGTGTGGATTATCCACGCTCTCTTTTGGCTGTGATGTCGTGGCAGCCACATCGCCAGTCTCGGTGCAGGGTACTGAATGTTCTGTCGTGGCAGTTTGGCTTTTGCTCGCCTCCGCCACGGAAGACTGGCAATTGATTGCGCCATCAACAGGTTGGTTGGTCATAGTGCTGTCGGTGACTGTCTGCGTCGCGTCTTCTAGCTGGGCTGAAACAACACCTGTCATCGTCTGCGCTGCGTTCCCTTCGGCGCCATTGCCTTGAGTAAGAGGAGGTCGGCAGAGCCCAAGTAACTCGTGTTTGTCACCACGCGCCAATACATCTGCCGCCGACGTTCCCCCGCGATCAGCTCGGTGTGGATCAGCGCCGGCCTCGAGCAGTCCACGAGCGATATCGAAATGGCGCTTGCGACACGCCATCAGGAGCGCAGTTTCGCCACGAGAGGCAGTCACTGCATCCAAGAAGGTCGCAGACTTGTCTTGAAGGAGACCACGCGCGAGCACCACCACCGTGGCAGCCACGGAAACAAATCCGCTGGCTGCGGCTGCGTGGAGTGCCGTGACACCATGGCGGTTGGGCTGCAGCCACACACATCGCTGGCCTGGTTTCCCGCAGGCTCCATCATCTTCAGTGGGCTCCACAGCTGTCGCTGCGTGGCGCAGCAACAGCAGGGAAGCGTCTTCGTGCTTGTTCTCGCACGCCAAAAGCAGCGCGTGATTGTCGGTGCCGGTGTCTCGAACCGCAGGGTTGGCGTTGTGACGCAACAACAGCTCCAGCACGGTTGCGTGGCCGTAACGCGCCGCGAGAAGTAGTGCGCATTGCCGTCCACCAGCGACGCCGCCAATCGTCGCAGGCGTCACAAACTGGTTTGGATCTGCACCATGAGCGAGAAGTAACGCTGCTACGGCTGCATGACCGTTCATTGATGCGGCTAGGAGAGGGCTGAGCCGAGCAGTCGTATCTGAAGCCGGGTTGTACACGATGCCAACCTGTTGGTCTGGCTCACGTGGCGCCACAAGTCCGGCACAGTTGGTCTTGTCGCCAGATTGTGATCCATTGTCGACGGCTGGCCCCATGATCGCCGCCACGCCAAGGATCCGCTCGCACACATCCTTCATTCCCTCGAGACTCGCGAGCAGCAATGCCGTTGCGCCTTTCTCGTTCTGCGCAAGCACGTTGGCTCCGCGCGCCAACAGCCATTGTGCCGCCTCCGCGTGACCATACTGCGCCGCGTACACGAGTGGCGTCGACTCCCACATACCGCGGATGTTGACCAGCGATTGCGGCGTGGGCGTAAGCCGCACAGCCCGTTGTGCCAGGGTCTCCATAGCGCTCACGTCGCCACACTTGACAGCTTTGAGAAATGCCACACACAGTTCCTCGTAGCTCAGAGACGGCGGGGTCAAGCAGGCGGTGCTCGCTACAGAAACCGCTGTCGCACTGGGGGCTTGTGCTGGCTTGGCGACTGCATTTGCCCGCGTTGTAGGTGGTTCTGGTACAAGAGAGTTGAGCTTGGGTTTTGGTCGCCATACCGAGCCGCCGCTACCGTCGCCGTGGGAGAACCCTGGAATACTAGCTGGATGGCCGACATGCTGTGGCGCGATCGAGCTCGCGCATCCCATCCCCACCGACTAGCACTTGTATTCGTCGATCGAATGTTTGTCGACAGGATGCTGCTTCGTTGATGGTAGATAAAGCTCACGATTCGGCCGTTCCGTGACGATATGCTGGTGTTGATTCGGTGTGCCTGCTATCTTTATCGCTCATTCGGCTCTTGCGATATGTCAATGATGCTATGTATAGCGCAACGTGCATCAAACGTGCGACATAAACGAGATCTTGTTTCGGCGACGTCAAAGCAGAGGGACTCATCTGGGCTCGAGTAGCAGAGTTCCAAGTTCTTGGGTTGTCAGTGCAGTTTGCCATCAATGGTTTGCCCAGTCCATTGGACCGACGCAACACTGCTGCTGGACGGACGATAATTGCCGGATCCGGTGTCACGTGCAATGCGTACTGCGTCGATCTCGACTGCTCCGTCCTCGCGACAGTCGGTCATGATCGCTATCGCGACCTCGACTCCGGCTTCGATCTGAGATCATCACATCCCGACTGACTGTTCGTCGTTCGTTCGAGCGACTGCGAGGTGTATGCTGCCGAGAGTGGCGCGATCGCTCGAGTTCTCTACTGTTCGCCCCACTGGAGGTCCGGCTCGCGCTCCTTCGTCGACTGCTTAACTCGTCGTGTCTGTAGCTTGTGCCACCACTTCGTTCATCACGGTCTTCTCGGCTACTATCCATATCCCGCACGGCCAGTGCGTCTGTGTAACGCCACCACGACTCGTTGTGGCGCTTTGCTTGTCCGCTACCGTCGTGCGGTTGGGTACCATGTCTGCCGCCGGAGACGGGATCGTCATCAGGTAATGCCCAACCATCGTCTTCAGTTAGCACCGACATTTGCTTGGCAATCAACTCACGCCGTGCGTCAAGGCCCGTTTTGGTGCCAACCTTGCCACGATACGATGCACGCCGGCGCTTGTATCCATGTGATTTCATTTCTGCTCCCGCATTTTGCACCACATCCCGTGACACTGGGTTCGCTGCACGCTTGTCCAATTGTTCAGTCGAGTGTTGAGTATCTGGGTGTAAGCTACTCATCTTTGTCAAGGTTGCTTTGTCACTAGTGTCAACGAGCTTCTGTCAATGCCGCATTTGCCGTTAGTTCAATGACGACCATCAGCTACTGTCCTAACAACAACGTACGAATGTGCTAGCGAGACCAATCTCAACAATGAGAAACTTCCACAGCGCTAGCACAAACGTCTGTGATTGAGAAAGTCACCAACATGTCAGTCTCAATCGATCAGTTCACCCTCTTCACATAATCGACTCACCACTGCGCGATCATCAATAAACTCGTGTAACTCCTGCGCAAGCAACTCGGATGTGCAGAAGTCCGGATGCTCGAGCAAGCCGCAAATGAACTCGACCAGCTCCAGATCGACATCTGCCGTATCGGCGATGGCATCATCATCAGTGTGCAGCCGGTTGATCTCTGCAGTTAGCCATCGCCTGAGCTTGTCATGCGGCACGAGGTGCACCGCCGCCACCGGCAAGCGGACGAGCTCGTACGGAACGGCGCTCCATTGCTGTACACGCGTATAGAACGTGGCAGCGTCAGGTGCGATGTCCGACATGCTGCGCTTGAAGCAAATCTCTTCTGTGTCGTCGCTGTGCGGTTCTGCTGGAGCTTGGTCGGGCTGTGCGTCAGTCTTGCGTCTCGAAAGCTCTGACGGCAGCTGATCCCCAGCAGAAGACTGCTTTGATCCACACGGAATGGCACTGCTGCTGAATAGGTGTGGGTATAGGAACTGGGCAACCCACAATATTGTCAGTCTGTGATTGCGGATCGCATGGCGAGAGTTCAACCTCAGACCGACCTCGCGCGCGCCGCACCGGGGTGGCGGGTAATGGACGTTGTGAGATCGGCGCTGTTCCAGAGAACGCGACAGATTTACGCATTGTCAGTGCCACGTTTCGTGCCGTTATGCATACCAACAAGCGACGCACCAAGTGGGAGCCCAGCGCACGAGCGGGGACAAAATGCTCATGGCGCTGTCCGCAGGACACGAACGCCGCCGTGGAAGCGTCTACGACTCGCACACGCGGCGCGGAGGCCTGGAGGTCCGCGAGCGACGCCGCGAGCGCCTCGGCGTACGCAAGGAATTCGCGCGCAGTGTGTGACGACGACGACGATGCTGGCGTCGGTGACATCGTGGAGACTATCAAATCAATCCGACACAAATCGAGGCAAATCTGTTGGACGTGATCTGATTGGTCCGAATATTTGTTGTGCCTTTTTTAGGGATAACAAAATGCTCTTTTCACTGCAAACACAGCACGACTAGCAAAACATACAGAGCTCTGCAAGCACAGCATGGCTAGGCATCCGCCGACGCTGCTGTAATCTTCTTCGCGTCGATCGCAGCGCCTCCACGGCTGCTACCCGATCGCGGCATCGAGTTGACTGCGCCGTTGCGGGATGAGGCTGATGAAGAACGGCCCCGGTCGAGGACGGAAGTCGCCGAGGCTGGCGGCGTTGCTCGCTCCTTGCGTTTCTCTTCGACACGCTTGGCGCGAATTTTCATGACGATATCGTCCACGTCCCCGGCCTTGAGAGACGCCAAGCTCGTGTTTTTCTTCTTGTTCTTGAGTGCCTCGAGCCGCTTCTTCGTCTCTTCTTCCCGTCGGATGCGGCGCTCCTCAGCAATGCGCTTCCGCTCATTGTCGCGGTCCGCCGACTGCAGCATCTTGGCGAACGAGTAAAAGATCGAGAAGAACGAGTCTGGACCGCTCTCGGGACTCGCAGGGTCCTCGCCGTAATACCCAACCGTGTCCTCTAAGCTCTGTATCATCGCCTCAAGCTCCGACGCAACACCTTCGGACATCTTTGTAGCGCGCTCTGCGAATGGACCAACCACATCCTGGAATCGGTCCGATATGATCACGGCGTCGACTCCTTCCTCAGATGGGGGCTGCGGGTACTCGGACGTTGGAAGCTTCGCATGTGCGTCAAGCTCTCCGCAAATAAGTGCCGCTGCTTTCCGTACAGCAGCCTCGCCAGCTTTCAGAACTTGCATTGTGACGCGACTTGCACTCTCGATCGACGGCAGGTTCTTGTTAAACTCGAGGATTTCCGGATCCTTGTCGCGCAATATCTTCGCAACGTAGTTGAGCAGCGTGATCGAATTATCGCTGGCTTTTACTTGATTCAGCTTGAGCAGGATACTTAGGCGGAACCCCTTCGCTCCACCGCGCGCGGTACCATCATTCAATGCATTCCCCAGTGACAACACAACCCGGAAAATTTCCTTGAGCGCCGAGCAGTCGCGCAATTCTTGACAGGCATTCTTAACCGACGACATCAGCTTTTGCTGCTCTTCGACGTAAGTGTCAAACTGCCACGTGGCGTGAATGGCTTGCAGCCTCGTCGACAGCCGAGGAACGCACATCAGTTCACGGAAGTATTGCTCAGCATCTCCCAGTAGCTTCGGGTCCCCTGTGTAAGACTTCACGGCTGCAAGCTCTTCGTCTTCTGGAGCGAACTGAATCAGAGACGACACCCGCTCAATCGACAAGATATCCTTGTCGACCATGAGTACGGCATCACGAATCTTGTAGTACGGTAGCCGGAATCGTGCCAACATAATACCGATATTGTTTGCGCGCTTGACGTCAATTAACGCAACCCGCGTTGGTGCACGTCGCTTTGCAGGCTTCTTAGAATCTGAAGTCTCCTGTGTCTTCGCCGGCTTGTTGACGAAAATGTCGCTCAGCTTCCCAACGTACTTCTTGAGCACCTCGTCCTGCTGGGAACCCTCGGAAGACGCTGCTGCCTTGGGCTTCGGGATGCCACCAGCAGCCGCAGCCCGAGCAGCAAACAAATCCATGACATTGGCAGGGCCGGATGGTTTTGGCGGAGCGACTTCTGGTTGCTCTTCTTGAGCAAAGGTTTCCCAGATTGTCCCTCCAGCGGCGTCCTGCTTCACAGGCTCCCAGTACAGATTGCGCAGCTTCGGCTTCGGCGGCGCCACCACAAGGGGCTTCTTCGGCGCTGGTGGCTGGAGGCTGGAGATGTCTTCCGGAATCATAGCGTCTGGGCTATCCAGAACCTTGGCATCCAAACCTTCGGCACTCAGCTTCAGCTCCACCTGCGGTCGAGGCATCCCCATCTTCAATAGCTTGAAATACTTGACGTAGCTGGGGTGTTCAGATGCCTTCACCTTTTTAATATCTTTCCCACCTGACTTGATCTCCTTGCCGTCTTCATCGAGCAGTTTTTCCGGCGTGTCCAGCAAACTCGCATCCAAACCTTCCGATGACGCTTTCAATTTGATGTGTTCGAGCGGCATCCCCATCTTCAACAGCTTGAAAAACTTTGCAAACAGTTCGTGGTCCTTCACAGCAACCCCTTTCACGCCAGCCGAAATCTCCTTCCCGTCCTCATCGACCATCTTGTCTGGCGTATCGAGCAAGTTCGAGTCGAGACCTTCAGCTGCAGCCTTAAGCTTCACGTGCTCCAGCGGCATCCCCATCTTCAACAACTTAAAAAACTTGGCAAATTTCTCGTGGTCTTTGACTGGTGTGCCAACTGGCTGATCACTCTCAGCTTCAACTTTCTTGCCTTCGTCGTCGACCAATGCATCGGGCGTGTCGAGCAAGTTAGCATCTAACCCTTCCGCGGACGCTTTCAATTTCACATGCTCCATCGGCATCCCCATTTTCAACAGCTTGAAAAATTTCGAAAACTTCTCGTGGTCCTTGACGGGAGTTCCAGTAGGAGCGACGCTGGCACCAGCGGTAAAACGCGTGCCATCCTCGTTCAGCAACACATCCGGGGTCTCAAGCAAACTACCATCCAATCCCTCAGCCGAGGCTTTCAGCTTGATATGCTCTAATGGCATTCCCATCTTCATGAGTTTGAAGAATTTGGCAAACTTCTCGTGGTCGCTGACGGGGATGCCGCCAGCAGGTGCCGCGCTAGAAGAGCCGTAAATGTTGCCTTCTTTGTCAAGCAGCAAGTCAGGCGTGTCGAGCAGCGACGGATCAAGCCCTTCCGAAGAAGCTTTCAGCTTGATATGATCCAGTGGCATCCCCATTTTCATCAGTTTAAAGAACTTGGCAAATTTCTCGTGCTCTTTCACAGGAATGCCGGATTCCTCGGAGACAGCACCGGCACCTGCTTTCACTTCGTTTCCGGCATCATCCAAAAGCAAGTCGGGCGTGTCAAGAATGTCCGGGTTCAGACCTTCGGCCGACATCTTGAACTGAATATGTGGCGGAGGCATACCCATTTTCTTCAGCTTAAAGAACTTGGCATACTTTTCGTGCTCTTCAGCCTTGATGCCGTCCTTTTTCTCATTCTCACCGGGCTTTGAGAGCTGGATGATCTTGTCAGGCGTGTCGAGGATTGACGGGTCGAAGTCCGGCAGCTCGCTGGTCATTTTCAGCTTCACATGATCGGAAGGCATGCCCATCTTGAGCAACTTGAAATACTTGGCGAGATCAGGATGCTCATTCGCCGCGATGTGATCGGGCAAGTCTTCATCGTCAGTCTCATCCGCCGTGTCCGATAACGCTAAATCGTCGCTGTGCTCGCGATCGCGATTCTGGATCAGAATGATTGGCCCCATGCGGAACTCAAACGCAGGATCTTCGTCTGCACATTTCTGGAGAAACGCCGTGTACCGATCGCGCATCTTCATCAACGACTTGCGATCGTCATACCCTAGCTCGAAATTGCGCACTTCCTCCACAGGTGCCAACAGCGAGATCTCTTTGACGATACGCTCCGTCATGGCCCACATCTCTTTTCCGATCACACTGTCCCCTGGAATGAAGAGGAGCTGCTGGAGAATCGACAGCATACATGATTGTAGCTCCGGGTCACTCGCCACCATTGCCCCAAGCTTCTCGTACACACTCTCTGGAGAGGCCAAGTCTGTCTCGCCATAGATGGTGTCTTTGCGATCGTCTTCCATAAAGCGTTCAAAGACGTCAATCTGCTTTTCCATGTTGTCGAGCTGGTTGCGGAGCTGCGTCACCGTGCTGCTGATGATGTTGTTACCCTTGCTGACACCTCCGACCTTTGTAGGAGGAGATTTGATTTCAGGAGGAAGAGATGACCGTGCATCGTCAGGGCGTACTGGCGATCCCTTCACATCTCGATCAACCGGCGACGGAGGCGCACTTTTGCTTGCGGTACGAAACAAATTCGGGACCGATTGGCTCTGGAGAGCATATTCGGGTGTGTTCAGCTGACGCCGTTTCGGCGGTGGCAGCACTGGCGTCCCAGGATCCTTGGGAAGCACGTTGGTGTTGGGCGAGCTGTTCAAAGAGAAACCCTGAACTGCACCAGGCAGCTTCGTTTCAGGACTCGAGCTGAGCGAAGGGGATGGTTCTGACACCATTGAGGCCGCCGCCGGTCGCATTGCTGGAGATGAACTTGCACTCCCTGGCCGATTTGGCGTCGCGCCTGGAGGGTTGGAAATAGCATACGCTTTCTGCTGAACAGCCAGCGACTTTGCTCGAATCTCCTCAAAGTACCCTCCCATCTTGAGCGCCATAAAATCGGCGCGGATTGCGAGTCGATCTTCCAGCCGGATCGCCTTGTTGACGATGATGTTGACAAAGCTCAAGACATCTTCCTTGAAAACAAGCGAATACCGCGTAGACTTGAGCGCGTCGCGCAAACAGCTGAATCGAACAGCCTCGCCCTTGGTTTCCTTGTAATGGTCGAATGCTTCAATCACTGCTTGATGGCCAGCGGCGCTGTTGTAGCACACAATCCCCAACAACTGCAGGGTGTACTTCTTCACGTCGCCATTGTCAGTGTGGAAGCATAATGCGACACGCTTCACAAGCCCCGGCGTGTTCGTGATAGCTTCGACACCAGCCGTGAAGTGCGTGAGCGATCTCAAGATGCGCAGGATCGCTTCGCAAATCTGCGTGGCCTTTTCATATTTGGAGTGTTCCAAAGGGAACGGTGACGGATCGGGCAACTTCATCGTCAAATAATCCAACCCGAAACTCGCGAGAAACGCCTCGAGCCAATCGGTGGAGGCGACCGTAATCTTGTTGCGCAGAGCTTCCAATTCCTTCAGTCCCTTGTTGTCCCAGTTGAGCTCCACCAGGTTCTCGGCAAAGCGCGCAGCATCCGCGGTGTTCGACTGGGTGTTGTCTTCGTTCGCATGTTGCTTCGCGTACCACACTACGTGCCATTTCGTCTCGGACGATTCAATGCGCATGAGCTCGTCGAGCACATCATCAGGTACGCCACGCTTCATCAGCAACTCGCGATACATTTCATCAACGGTGTCACGAGACGGCGCCTGCGGAGGTTTCTCGACAGTCTTTGGAGCTGACCCTCCGGTCGGCATCCGGTTGGCGAAGAACCCTCGGAAATAGTTGAGCTTCTCGTTGAAGTTGCTGCTGTCCTGGACGGGGTTGATCATTGAATTGCGGAAGAAGCTGCCACGTCGCGGGCGTGACGTTGTCGAAGATCGGTCCGGCTCATTGCTCGTGCTGCTCGCTGCCTCGCGCCGGAACTCGAGCTTCAATGGCCACGCGGTTGGATCCCTTTGGAGCTGCAGCGCGTGGTTGACGATCTGCTCGAACGGCAGCTCGTCGATTTTTGTCTTGTGGATGCCCTCCAAGATGTCGCCGATCTTGACGCGACCTGTTGCCTCCACATAGCCGCGTTCCCCTCCAGCAAGCGGACGGAACCCTTTGACGATCGCTCCACGCTGCGGTCGGTCGCGCTCGACGTGGCGCGCACGCAAATCGAGTCCCAGCGGCCCTGGCCTTGGAACTTCGACCGCAAACACGAGCTCCTGCTCGTTCGGGGACGGCTCGCTGCCAAACAGAGACGGCGTGGCCACCGCGGACGGGGCCGCCGCGCCGGAAGATGGATACCCGATGAGCGAGTTGGACGTCCCCGACGACTTCCGGCTAGGCGAATCGAGTCCGCGCAGCGTCCCGCCACCGCCATACGAGCCGCGACGCTTGCGCCACATCCGAGCGTGCGCTACGTCGAGCCTTCAGCCCTCGGTGAGGTGGGTCGCTCGTCGGGAGCGGCCGAGCGCTGCAGGCTGGTCCAGAGAGACGCGCCGTCGAACCGACGACCCGATCGGGCGATGGCCCTCGCACGTGGCGCGAAGGACGGCCGAGCTGTCTCGGAGTTCGTAGCCCACCCGCCCGCGGCGCCAACACAGGGTCCGCGCCTTGCTGCTGCCTCGCTGGCGCCTCGCGTCTCCTGCGTACCGCCGACGCCGCCTGGAAACCCGGAAATCCGCGAGTTGCACTCTGGCGGGTGCAGGAGTGATCGTCTCTTCTTCTGGAGCGTTCCAGCGACGCGACGGTACACTGTACCATGATCGTGGCAAGGGCGGACTTCAACGTCGGATGACTTTATCCGACAGGTGCGAGACCCCCAAACGCACGCTTTCCCGATCGAGTTATGGCAGTGCTAACGGGCGGCGACCGAGATGGACAGGCAGAGGTTGTTCTTGTGTGTGCTCGGGTGTCAGACGGGCGAGCGACGCCGAGCGAAAACCGTCACGTCACGGTGTCTCAGTGCGATCAGCACTCGCGGTTCTAGCAGCACGGGGCCGACTCGTGTCTTTGACAGCACCACCCACCGACTTTGGGGGAAGCGGACGCCTCTCGGGGTCCGATAGCCTCCCCATATATGATGCTGCACGGTCGTGCCTTGTTGAGTTGGACAGTCAAAGCTCATCCCTCCTTGTGGTTGCGAGTGCATTTTGCTGTCCAATTGGTAGGCTTTGGTCGCCATACTCTCAGACGCTTGCAAGGATGCACGGATAGTCCGCGCCAAAACGCTCGTTGTTCGTTTTGCCACGTGGCTGTGTGTGAACCGCGGCCAGAACGGCGTCCAAGAACATCATTTCCTGGATCGAACTCGAAACCCAGCGTTTACAGTATGATCTTGGACAGACGAGTTACTTACTTCTATGAAGCCCTTCGGTCAATACCAACGGTATCAAGAGCGAGCGAGAGCGCCAAGACATAGAACTATGCACACGAGTGACTAGCGTGGGGGTTGGTCGCAGTAAAGCCTTCTTGGACAGCCAGCTGACTCCCATCACTGAGATGGCATCAAGAGAAGAATGCCAGAGAAGCCTCATTTTAGAGAAGCCTCATTTTATACAAGAATTAGCCTCATTTTGTGAGGTGGCAATTTGGATGACCAGTTATCATTCAGAATCCGCCTTCAACCCCAGCGACCAAAAGGCGTTCAAGCGCGATGTGCTTCTTGTGCTCTGGCGAGCCGGTCGATGAAAACCCACGAGAGAACAATGGCCAGGACTTCATCGTCTCGATGTCTCGCGCGCCAGGCGCCGATCCGCTCTGTGAGATCTCTGTGTGTGGCTCCCGCGGCACAGCAAAGTCTAACAAACGGTCGCATCGGCGCGCCAGGTTGCCTTGGCGCGTGCCTCTGCCCGTGCTGCGCGCAGATCGCGATCCGCCGCAAGGCGCTGGGGTTTGACATGAGCAAGTATCGCTGCTGCCAGGGCTACATGGATGGCTTTGTGCCGTGTCTGACGTCGGGTCAGTGTGGCGAGACGTTGTGTCCGAACAGTTGCCTTTGCGTCGAGGTGAGGGCAGCAACGAGGACACTTCGATGGACGGACCGTTGCTTTGACAGTGCTGTGTTTGGCTAGGCGTTTCTCTGCAATGGCTGCGCCGTGTCGGCCACTCGGTTGATGGTCATGGATCGCTACAGGCTTCGTCCCGATCCATGGGACAACAAAATCATTGTAGGTCGACGTTCTGGGTGATGGTGCCGTTACCGTTTGGACTGTTGACTGGGTGGTCGGATCTAGCGCTTCAACAACTGCATCCAAGTCGCGGCCATCCTATGCAACTGCCTTAGCTTCTTCGTCCCGGGGACAGACAACCTCGCCGACATGATGCAGTGCATCGCGCAGTGCACGTACGCGTCGACACAGGGTTGCATGACGGTAAACGACAAGCTCTGCAGCTGGTTCGTTCGCGTCGTGCGATTGACATTAACCTTGTACTGTGGACGTTGCCGCCAGGCGCAAGTGAACGTGGAGCTGGACGAGCGTGAGCGAGGGTTTGAGCCCGCCATGGACGCCACGATGGACCGAGTGTGAGGCGGACACCAAGGCGGACACCAAGGCGGACACCAAGGTGACTAAGGAGTCGATTGCACAGGCATGCAGTTTTGTGACAATCAGTACCCGCAGAGGCGAGCAATTTTAGTGCGTACGGTACTGTTCAAAACCTCACGAATAAAACCTTGTTTAGGCAAATCGCGGTGCGTGCTTTCGTGCAAGCCAAGACAAAAGCATGGATGCCGACGCAGTAAATGGGTCTGCGGCCACGAGCGCCACCGGCGCCGCAGTGGTGCCCGAGCCGACGGTGCAGGGCAGAGTGACGGGGCTCATCTTCCCGCCGCCGGACATCCGCGCCATCGTGGACAAGACGGCCAAGTTCGTCGCCAAGAATGGCCGCGCGTTCGAGACCCGTATCATCGGCGAGCGCATGACGGCCAACTTCTCCTTCCTGCGCGAGACCGACCCGTACCACGCGTACTACGAGCACAAGGTGAGCGAGTTCATCGAGGAGTCTGCCGCCGCCGAGGAAGAGGCGCCGGCGGCATCGTCAGCGCCAGCTCCTGAATCAGCACCAGCGCCAAC
This sequence comes from Phytopythium cucurbitacearum (nom. inval.), assembly GCA_023336425.1. Classification (NCBI taxonomy): domain Eukaryota; phylum Oomycota; class Peronosporomycetes; order Pythiales; family Pythiaceae; genus Phytopythium; species Phytopythium cucurbitacearum (nom. inval.). The sequence goes on along the minus strand of JAADXC010000080.1, from coordinate 53,921 downwards.
GGCGACCCCAGCGCCGGTTGGAGAGGCTGCAAGCGCGGAACTGGCCGCAGCACCGGCCGAAAGCGGCGATCTGGTCGTGGAGAAGCAGGCCGTGCAGGATGTGACGGCGAAAGTGGCCAAGAAGATCAAGGAGAAGGTGTTGGAGCCGCCGGCCGAGGAGAAGTTCAAGATCAAACACCCGCAGCTGAGTGCGCTGGACCAGGAGATCATGTACTTGACGGCGCAGTACACGGCGCTGAGCGGCACGGCGTTCCTGTCCGGGCTTGCCACGCGCGAGCAGCGAAACCCGCAGTTCGACTTCCTGAAGCCCACGCACGCGCTCTTTGCCTATTTTACGTCGCTTGTCGAGAGTTATGCGCTTGTGCTGGCCAAGCCGGACGATCAGATGAAACGGTACGTTGATGTGGATGTTGACTGCAAAGTGTTGGACTAGACTGACAACTTCTTTTGCCGCGATTGTATGCAGGATAGTAGATGGGATGGATCGCATGAAAGTGCTGGATCGATGTGTGCACAAGCTCGAGTGGGTTCGAACTGAGGAGGACCGCAAAGCAAAGGAGAATGCCGAAAGTGACGCTGAGCGCATGGCGTTGGCACAGATCGACTGGTATGACTTCGTGGTGGTCGAAACGATCATGTTTGACGACGACGACGATTTAGGCGCGGGTGAGGCTAATGCAGCTGAGCAGGCCGACGAAAAGGGCTCAGACGACGACATGGACATGGACGAAGACAGTGACGACGAGCAAAAGCCCGAGATCAAGGTTGTCGAGGACTATGTCCCACAGGCGGCCCCCACTGCTACTCAGCAGCAGCTGATGAGCGTGGATGGCAAGACAGTGTCGACTGCCGAGGCGAACGAGCACATGCGCATTTTGCTCATGAACCCGAAATGGCGAGAAGAGACGCAGCGTCACTTGGAGAAGCAGAAGGAGAGCTCCTACGCTGCTGGGTCTGCGATCGCTGACTCGCTCCGACGGTTCGCGACCAAGCGCGCCGACATTTTTTCCTCCTCAGCAGAAGAAGAGGCTCGACTGCGAGCGGCCACGAGTTTGCCACCGCCTACTGCTGGCGGCTTTAATTCTACGGTGGAACTGCAAGCCGCAGAGGACGACATGGAAGCAGACGATCAAGAGAGGGACCAAGCAGGGTACCAAGTTGAGGCGGCCCAGACTGCGCCACCGATGGGCAATGGAGACATGTTCGGTTCGTCTGCAGCACCACACCAAGGATTTCCGCCGGGTATGGGGTCAAGTTCAATGCCACCTGAACTTATGGGTGCGTCTGGGGCTCCAGGCGTGATTCCTGGTGCTGGTGGTATGCATCCTCCTGGAGCGATGGGGTTCCCACCGCCGATCAACGGCGTGCCAGGAGTGGTGGGTGGACACCCCGGTCTTGGTGCACCGGGTTTTGGTCCTCCTGGAATGAGACCGCCACCGATGGGACCTCCAGGCTTCGGACCAGGTGGACAACCGTTGCCTGGGTTCCCGCCTGGTGTGAATGGACCGCCTGGCGTCACCCCTGTAATGTCGAGGCCGCCTGGAGTGCCAGGTCCACCAGGAATGTCAGGACCACCAGGAATGTCAGGACCACCAGGAATGTCGGGTCCACCAGGAATGTCGGGTCCACCAGGAATGTCAGGGCCACCAGGAATGTCAGGGCCACCAGGAATGTCAGGGCCACCAGGAGTGCCTATCACATCGACGGGTGCTCCCGGCGTTGAGTTATCGGCGCCTGGCACCTCGGCAAGCGGCGACGGGGAACCGGCCGCCAAGCGACAGCGAACAGATGGCGTGTCACTGTTGACTGAAGACGAATTCGCTGCTCTTCATCCGGTACGGCGACTGAGCATGGTATGCGTTGATGAATGGTGCACTTACCTAGTTTGTTGACTCCACAGGGTAACGTTCGGCTGTTGGTCAAGGTTCCTGCTGACCCAGAAAACGCACAATGGAAGCTGGATGGCCAGACGCTTGTCGTCGAGATTGACATCAAGTCGACAATGCGCTCGGTGAAGGAGCACATTATGGTACGTGCGCTGACCACCACCGCGTTTGAGAGCCGAGTCAGAGACTTACCGCAAACATTGTTCGTTGCAGAAACAACTAGAGGGAATGCCCGTCAACAAGCAGCAGCTCAAGGCGCCTGTGGGGTTTGTCAAAGATGGGCTCACTTGCGCGCATTACAACTTTGTCAATGGCACGTCGCTCGAGCTGAGCGTGCGCCAGCGCGGCGGTAGACGATAGGCAGCAATAGTAGCAGGCAGAACGCGGCTGACGAGTATATTGCATCGTTCCACGGTGGTGGGGCTCAAAGATCAAGTCGCAGTAAATAACAAGCTCGCGAGTGACCGCGAGCGCCAGCGCCGACCTGTCGGGGGAGATAGTGGTTCGTTGGATGGAATCACTCATGATCCAGACGGGCAGACCCGCGCGGGATGACTACTCGTCCAGCTCGTCTTCCTTGTTGTCCACTTCCTCGGCGCACTTGACCATGTACTGCAGCTCCACCGCGAGCTTCTTGGTTGCGTCCAGGTCGTGATCGCTGTCGTACACCTCTCCAAGCTTGTCGATGATGAAGTCAATGTGCGCCGACAGCTCGCGGCGGATCTGATCTAGCTCGTCGAGGTTCGAGGCATCATCGATACGTTCCCTAGATCATAGCGCTTAGCTTGGTCAACTTGTTGCCGTAGAGACCATCGGCGCTGTCCTAGCCACGTACCGAAGCTCCATCGTCTGCATCAACAGTTCTGGGTCGACGGCGGTGCTGGCCGTCTCACCGAGCGCGTCGATTCCATGCAGCGCCAGCTGTGCGAAGCATAAAAACACACTAGAGCGTTGGCAATGCAGACGCGACGATTGTACCGTTAAATGCTGTTCGGTGATCCCTACCAGGTACTTGACGCGCGTGTTGGGCTTCTTGAGCATCTTGTACGCGTCGTTGATGACCGCGGCGTTCGTGGTCGACAGCTCCTGCTCGAACTGCGTCGTTCGACACAAGGTTAGCGCCGACTCTTCCCTCAATGAACGTCGAACATACCCAGTTAAACGCACCTCCGACTTGCTGCCGTAGAGGTCCGGATGCAGGCGCTTCTGCAGGTTCCAGTACGTCTGCTCGATCTTCCGCTGTTCCAGGTTGAAGTGCTTGGGGCTGCATGTAAACATACTCGTGTCAACAACTCGGTCTCGGCCCTCCCCATGCGACAGGTGATCAACACGCACATTTTGAACATCTCAAAGTAGTCACAGTGGCAGCCGCCCTTGACCACAGGCTGGATGGCGTCGCAGCTCTTGCAGAAGAAGGAGCAGCAGTCCGTCGCGTGGTGGCACTTCCAGCAGTTCCCTGCGCGCGACAGCACGCCTTCCAGTTCAGTTAAACCGCCCATCACTACACTCCATTACGCCAAGGCGTCGAGGGGACGTACGCGGCGAGTCGTGCTCGTGCTCGACGGCGCACGCTGCGGTCTCCAGCTTGGCCGCGTGCGCCATCAGGCGGCGCTGGCCGTGCGGCGCGGCGCGGAGCATTCGCTGGAGGCCGAGGCGCAGCATTGAGGTCCCTTGTCGACGCGAGGCCGAGGCAGATGTGCGTGTGGATGAGGCGACAAGCTTTTCGCAGCAGATCGAAGGCGTATTGCGCAACCTTCGCGCAACTTTTAGAAAGAATGATGGTGTATGTCGTAACCCGACATAATCTGTGCGTGTTGACATGACGATCACGGTACTATCGTCAGAGATCATCAAGCGACGTCGTCGACGCTGGATGCAGCAGCAGGCGGAGGGAACGACAGCGCGACCTTATTGCCGCCCAGCGCGTCGCGCAGCAGCCCGTTCGCCGCGCGGTGAACGTCCAGCTTGCCGCCTTTGACGGTGAAGCCGCGCAGCTTGGCGTACGCCTCGCACAGCGCGTACGGCGACCAGCCTGCGGCATGCGACGACAATACATTTGAATGAGTTCCGACTCGAGACAGGCGGCATGACACAACCTCCACCTCACCTTGCTCGCCCTCGATGCCGTCGTCCGTGTCGACCGGCCGCAGCTTGTACAGCTCGTGCAGCGGCGGCGCGCAGTTCTCGGCGAGGAAGCGCACGGCGCTGAACGGCTCGCGGGTCTGCGCGATGGGGAAGCTGCCGAACAGCACCTGCAGCGCCGGCGGCACGTCCAGCCGCGGGAAGACCACGCCGGGACAGTCGCACACGAGCGCGCGCTGCACGTCGTGGCCACGCTCGAGCAGCTCGACGCGGTCGAAGAAGTGCGTCTGCCAGTGCTTGGTGCGTCCCGGCGTGGCCGACACGCTCACGAGCTTGCGGCCGAAGAGGCTGTTGAGCAGCGAGCTCTTGCCGACGTTCGGCTCGCCCACGAACCCGAACGTGAGCGTCCGCTCGCCATCCACTTCCTCCTGCGAGGCACTTGGCTCGAGCAACTGGCTCGCACGGCCGACTGCCCGCAGTAGCGTCGCGTTGCTGCCTTCAATGTCCTCGCGGTCGTAGGCCAGCACGGGAACATTGCCCTCGAACCGCGCCTCCAGGTACTCGATCCAGGCGGTGACCCGTTCATCCGGTACTAAGTCCGTCTTGGTCAGCACGATGATGGTCTGCTTCCGCGGCCGCAGCGACGCAATGTGCTCCACGAGCCGGTCGCTCACGTGCAGCAGCGGACAGCGCGCGTCCGCGAGGTGCACGAGCACGGACGACCGCTCGAGCACGCGCCAGAGCTCTCGCCAGACCTCAATGTTGCGCTCGAACAGGTTGAGCGCCTTGCCCTGCTGCCTGGCATCCAGCTCGACGGCGGCGAGCCACTCGGCGTACGCGCCGTCCTCCACCTCGCGCAGCTCGTCCGGCGTCATCTCGCGGCTCCAGCGCGGCTTGACGAGGATCGGCGGCTGGCTGCTCGCGTCGTGGACGCCGAACGCGTACACGACCTGCGACGCCCCGCGGTCTGCAGCATACACGAGCGGCCGTGTCGCGTCCTTCTTGCGCTCGTCGATCGCGGCGCGCGACTCGAGCTGGAAGATGGTGCGGAGGTCGCCCCGCGCCGGCCGAGCCTGTCCGAGCGTCGGTCGCAGTTAGGAATGCACGACTATCGTCATTGACAAACCTGCTTGTGTTAATATACCTGCTGTGATGCTGGTGGTGGTTGTATCATTGCCGAGTCGGTGGCTACAATGTCATCGTTGGCATCGTCATCGCGAGGCTGGCGCTTGCGCTCGCGCTTCTCCAGGAGCTGCGGGACGCAACATCGACCGCAGTCAGCCACAGGTTCTTGCCGAGACACCGGCCACATGAATGGAGCGGCAAGCGCACCTGCTGCTTCTTGGCCTTGCCGCTGAACGGCTTCCTCCTCGCCGGCGGCATCTTCGTTACTGCTTGTCTCGGACACCTTCACTCAATTCTCGCCTTTTAACACCAATAATAAACAAAATACAAAAAAACGTCAATTATTGATATAAAACGCCATCATTCGCTGTCTCCATTCACATGGCTACATGCCACCCGACAGGATTAGCCGGCACTAGCCGTCCTTCTTCCTGCGCGCCGGGTTGATGGTCGGCGCGAAGGTGCAGTCGCGCATCTCGCGCTCCTCGCGCAGGCGCACGAGCCGCGCGTTGCGCTTCTTGGTGTACTCCGGGTCGTACAGGCGGCTCGAGACGGCGCCGACGTCCGTCTTGGCCGACTGCAGCGACGTGACCGAGCCCGAGCCGACCGAGTCGCGCGACGACGGCAGCTCGCGCCGGTGGTTGGTGCGCGGCGTGAACGCGAACGCCTGCAGGCTGTCGCGCCGGTCGCGCTGCGCCTTGAGCTTCTCCTCGCGGTGCTTGTAGAAGTCCGGCTGGTACAGCCGCGAGAACACGGCGCCGCCGTCCGTGCGCACCGACGTGCGCGACTGCTGCGAGCCGGCCACCGAGCCCGCGAATGGCACGTTCCGCGTCGGCCTGGGCAAAAGCGACACGTTCTCACGGGTCAGCGCGGCCACGCGGGTCGGTCGAGGCATCGTACGTGAGGAAGTGATCCCCTTGCGTGGCGGAGGGGTTGTCATCCCCATGCTCGCGTCCAGTTCGCCTCGATGCATCGGCCCGCCGTCCTTGTAGGGGGAGATGGCGGCCTTGCGGCCGTAGATGCCGGGCGACGCCAGCATGCGGCGGTCGGGCGTGGTCGCCGAGCTCTTGGCCTCGTTGCTGGAAGTGGTCGGGTCGAGCGACCGCACTGCTTGCCGCAGCCGACTCACCTTGAGCAGCAGCTCGTCCACTGTCGGCAGCTCGCCGGCCGCGTCGGCGGTCGCCGCGTCCATGTCGAGCGCCTTAGGCGGCGTCTGGAGGCCGTCGCCACTGCTGCCGGGGCTCGCGGGAGACGCCGGCGCGGGCGGCACGGTCACCGCCATGGCGAAGCAGGCAGAGGCTTCTTCTCCTTCCACCGGCTCGGGAATGCCACCAGGGCTTGGCGATGGACGATTGAAAGAAAAGAAGCCTCGAGTACTGTACTCCTCTGGAATAGCCATTTCGTAAAATTTCACTAAAGCTTAGTTAAAGTTTAGATAAAGTTTAGATCGTGCCCAGGACTGCATTTTGCTAAAATACGTATCATTGTGATGAAAAATAAAAACAATCAACCACCGACGATTTACGAATGGGTACATAGCGTTTTATATGCGGTAAGAAACGATTTAGCAACCGTCTACTGCACGCGTATGAAGATCTATGCAGGGTATTGCCCGCGTATGAAAGAAGAAATATTCGGAAAATACCCAAAAGAGAGAAAGGATGTATACCTAATAAAGCATCAGTTATTGGACGAAAGGGCCCCCGACTTGCCACCCCCGCAAATGGAAAACGCATCACTTGGGATTTGTAAGAGTTGAGAATGTACAGGTTGTACTCTATTAATTACGAATGTTCAGTCTCGTGTTGTAGACGTCTCATGGATAAACCTAATTTTGAATCTATTTCCAGAGATGAATACAGTATAATCGCAGGCAATAGCGAACGCAGTCAATAGCGTGATGACTGATGTTAGACTGTTGCCCGGGAATTGTTGTGTACAAATTTGTGTTGACTGCCGCCCCCGACGTGCAAGCTCAACTACCCCGAACAGTGCCCTCTGGGACGCCATAAGTGGGTCAGCCGCACCTGTGGGACGCCATAAGTAGGTCCTCCACACCTGTCAAGGCAAGCATTTCGCCAAAAGAGGGTTTGTTTTGTTTTTCAAGCCACCCACTTATGGTGCACTACGGTGCAGCAAACCCACTTTTGGTGTGATACAATGTGCGGGTATCTGTCTGTATGGAAAAAGTGGGCGGCAGCGTACCGTGTCTTGCCTCTAATATCCATTGTTTGTCACGATCGGTCGTTCATGGCTCCACATCTTGCAATATATCAACTTTACATGATGTAAACTGTACTCACTCTCGGTTCTCCTCCTCGCGCGCGGTTTGAAATATAATTTTCATGGGCCAAGCCGCTCGGAGCTGCGCGAGATTGTGAGCTCACGACCAGAAGCACCGGCAGGGTCATCGCGCCTTCCTCCGCCACCTTCCGCCCACCCTCCCGCGCCGTACGAGGGACGCAGCACCGCTCGCAGCACCGCGGCATGCCCAGCCGCCCGGCCGCCGCCCCCTCCGCCGCGCTGTCGCCGCCTCGCCGCCGTCGTTCCCCCGCCGCTTCCGCAATGGCCGACGACGCGCAGACGTGCACGATCTGCGGGGCCCACGCGCGCGACGCGGCCGCGATGATGGTGTGCTGCACGTGCGCGAGCGCGTTCCACGCCAAGTGCGCCAACCTGCCGCTGCCGCCCGAGGAGGGCAACGTGTTCTGCCGCCACGCGTGCTACGCCGCCTTCCTCAAGCAGCAGCAGGACGGTGCGCCGCTCAGGCCGCGCAGCGACAACTTCCCCGACCTCGCGGCCCAGATCCAGCGCGTGCTCGAGCGGCCGGACCACGCGCAGCAGGCTGCGTCCGCTGCGGTGTTGCCCCCAGCCCAGCAGCAACAGCAGCAGCAGCACTCGCGTGTTGGCAAGGAGATGCAGAGCGACCGCGCGGCGCTGCCCTCGAACGGCGCGCGCTACGGGTCGTCGCAGGCCTTCCCGTACGAGCAGAGCGCGGTGCTCGCGGGCAGCAGGGCGTTTATACACTCCGAGCCGCCTGGGATGCTGTCCGCAGACGAGCACCGACAGAATCAGATCCCTGGGGACGACAGTCCGTTCCACCGCAGCAGGAGCAACAGCAGCAGCAGTAGCAGTCGGAACCTGATGGGGAGGAGGGAAGTGCAGCCGCCGACACCTTCCGCTGGGATGAGGCCCGACCAGTACGGAGGTGGCGTGGCGCTGCCTGGAGCTCCGACCACGCTGCCGATGCCGATCCCCGGTCGACGAGCGTTCCCTACGAGTGGGCCATTGACGCCGCCAGTGCCTGAGTTTGTGCAGAACAACCAGCAGGTCGCAGGCGGTGGGGACATTGGACCGCTCCCGGCTCTGTTTGACAGACGCCGCGCGAGACCGCAATCGAGCCAACAGTCCTCTGACCAAGACCAGGTGGAGCCGTTCCGTCCTCGCGGCCATCTGATTGATTCGACATCTGTACGGCGTGTCGAGGGCGAGTCGGTGTATGCCGCGCCTCCACAGTGTGAGTGATTTGTTGCCAGTTTGATATCAGGGAGACAGTACTCACTCTTGTCACCATGCCAACCACCACAGACACCAACTTTGACCGATACAATAGCCACGACGAGCCCATGGACGACGGGCGGTATCCTGGACGAGGCTCGACGCAGCCTCTGCCGAGTCAGATTATTGCTCCACCACCACCACCTTTGCCCTCTTCAGTGTCGGAGGCGGCGCAATCACCTCGTCGGAATATCCCGTGGACCAACCCGGCAGCCTTCCCGACAGACATTTTGAACCGCTTCAAGTGCCAGGCCGACGACATCAACCGAGTGTTTCGGATCGATTTGACACCAGTCTTTACTGACAAGACGACACGGCTGTACCAGCCTGAGATCGACTTCTTCTTCAGGTACACGTGTGTGGTTTGGATAGATTTGATGCTTGCGATTCTGACGATCTTTCGCTTCGTGCAGATGCTTCGAGTCGCCTGACGTGAGCTTGGCCGTGAAAGGGATGGGGAGCGAGCTGAACCAGTATCTATGGGCGTGGCCTTTCTTCATGCAGAGCTGCGGCAGCGACACACTGTTCACGTTCGATCATTTCCAGTTCCAGCGCAGCTCCGACGGCACCCCAGAGCTGGCCTACGTAGGCGAGTTGAAGCTCTCGATGGCCTCGTTCAACTCGTATCTGGAGCGGTATTTATCGAGCGTACCCGGCAAGGACGTTGTCGTCCTGGAAGATCACGGCACGAAGAAGCCCGTCACGATCGTCGCTTCCGAGAACATCATTGCGCTCAACGATCTGGTGCTCGCGAAACACAGTCCTCAGGTGAGCAATACCAAGAAGTGGTACATTGGTTGAACCAAGATATGGTCTCTAACCCACTTGTGGTTGTATGTTGTTTGTTGCATAGCTCTACAGCGACCTCATCAAGGGATTCCAGTGGGACGTGTTTGCGGGCGGGATCCACTGCTTGCTGCAGTATCTTCCGCAGAGCTGCCGGCATTCGAGGTTTATGAGCCCACTGCTGCATTTTAACTTTCCGGGATCGCGAGGACGATTGGCCGACCCAGGTAACGGCACGACAGACATGGCGTACCAGGTACAGCGAGTTGTCGTTTGACGATTGTCCACAACTCGTACTCTGACTGATAATGCAAATATGCGTGCAGGTTTTGGCGGGCTGCCTCGAGTTGGTCATCTTTGACCGGTTCGAGGTGCAAAACCGCGACGAGTTCCACCGCATTCTTCAGCGCACAGGTTATAACGCTGAAAAGAAGACGATGCTGTTGGACTCGCATCTGCGCGCGCTCAGGTCTGTGAAGTGACGCTTGAGGGACAGATTGATATGATACTGATGGGCTCATGGATCACATTGTATTGATGCTAGGGGTGCTGGGTTCTCCTTCTCGACTGTCGTGCTGCAAGAGGGCGAGTTTCTGCATGTGAACAAGGTACGTGTCCATTGTCTAGGCAACATTGCTCGAGGCTGTGGTTATACATTGCGAAGCTCTGAAACACACATCGCTTACTATCGTGTTGGGACACCTATGGCACCAGGGCCGCTACCATTTCTGGCGCGTGGTTGAGCAAGACGCGCTGGGAGGCGCCACGACAGCGCCGTGCGTCTTTTTGTCGTGGGAGTGGGTCTTCCAGGGGGTATCGCAGCGCGGGATCTCGACCGAGTGCTGGGTAAGTGCAGCTGCTGTGATTTCGTTGGTGCATTCCGGCGGTGAGAAAGACACGCTGACGGTGTTTCCTTCTCTCTTCTTTTTGTCGATTGAATGCTCGTGTCTCGGCGGCGGTGCGCTTGTGATGGGCGGCGGTCCGCGCTCCTTCTCAACCGCGTCTGTCGCTGCAGTTTGCCATGAAGAACGCGAGTCTGTGCACCAGCGGGTGGGCGTTCGATCCCCGACGTGCAATCGTTGAAGCTGCCAAGGTACGGCTCGTGTCGATGGCTCCCCTTGCCGAGTTGATGTTGAACTTTGACGCGGGTCTACTTGATACCTTTCGGTCGGTCCATGTGTCAGTGCGGCCTCGCGATCGTGCGGACGGGCGAGTTCCTGCGGTCGACAACGGGCCTCGCGCGGCCGAACGCGTCGCAGTTGCTCGTGTTTGCGCCAGCGACCTCGGCCGGCGTGGACCCGGACGTGATTGGGCAGCGGCAGGAGCAAATGGTGCTCTTTCTCGAGTCCATCCTGCCGTGTCTGAACGCGCTGGTCGAGGAGGAGTACGACCTGAGCCTCGGCCGCGACGACAGCGACGAGTTCCGCAAGTTCTTCGACGACGAGACCATGTGGAAGCTCGTGGACACGGAGCTGAGTGCACCACCGAGCGGCGTGGGGGACTACACGTGTGGCATCTGCGGGCTGGAGCTGACCAACATTTACAAGCAGTGCCTCGGCTGCACCGTGTACTCTCGGCGCGCGCGGCCCAACATGGTGTACCCGGTGTTCCGCATCTGCCTGCGATGCCACGCGCAGCCTGAGCAGCACCACTTCAAGCCGCGCGCGCTCTTCTCGTTCTTCGACAAGGTGCTGAGCTCGGAGGGCCACACGGGCCTGCTGCCGGCCACGCGACGCTACCAGTCGGTGCGCAGCTACTTCAAGTGCCGCTGCCAGCCGTCGATCCGCTGCGCACACTGCGGCGGCTGCGAGTCATGCAGTTGTCTGTGCCACACGCTCTTCCAGACGCGCTTCCGCTTCACGACGCCAGGTACGTGGCCCTATATTTATGGCGATCACGCTGCGACTTGCCATGGGGATGATGCTGACGTACGTGGTGCCGTTGACGGTGGATGGATCCCCAGCGAACCTTGAGCGGCTCCGCTCGGACGTGGACGGGGTTGTGCGGTGGCACAAGGAGCAGTAGAGGACGGAGGTGCTGCCAGGCGCCGCCTGACCGGTGCGCACGTGCGCTGTGGGCCGGTCGGTCGCGTGCACGCTCGATCTCTTGCGGTGGAAATAGGGTCGCGGCGTGAGTTTTTCGCGGCTGCCATCGCCGCTGATTGGCCCAGCGGCCGGACGTGCGTGCGAGCGAAGCGTTATTTTGCCGTTTTGATAGGTTATTTCTTATTTCAGGAATGCATGTCTGTTGTTGAAGTGCCGTCCGGCAGGGTGGGCTGGCTGTTGCGTCCACCACCAGGCCCTAATCGCGGCCCCAACTCCTCAAATCGATAAGGCTTGATGGATTTGGACCGAAACGAGACGCGCGGCACACGGCTGAAGCGCGGGCGACTGCGCGCATGGCAAAGCGCGAGCGAGTGGTGTTTGGTACACACGCGCAGTGCTGTGGGACTGCAACGAGCGGCGATTCTTCTTCAACCCGCGAGTCCGGTCGCTTGCTTGCTCGTCTGCGCTACTTGGTTCTATAGGTGTAAGGCAGGTGGCTGGCTGGAGCCTACGGTACCTGATTTGCCCGCGAGCTGGCTTTGCGGTGGGGTGCGCGCCTTTATAGGCGGTCGAAAAGAAAAGGATCTTGAGTAGGCGCGTTGGCGCACTTGAAGTTTCTAGGTTCAAGCGCATTTTCTTTGGTTGTTAGCCTGCCAGCCGTAGTCTCGACCTGCAAGGCGCGGCGTGTCGTGTCGGTTGAAGATGCCTCAATGCCCGGGCCGTTCACTGGCGGTGTGTATGGGACACGGGTCGCTCGCTGCGCTCCGTACACTTGCGGCCGTCACCTCCTCCAAAGGACGCAGACAGCCTCCCGACCCTGATTTCGCGAACGCCCTCGCTAAAGTAAACCCAGGCTGCCAGGCTGCCAGGCTGCCAGTATCTGTATGTTCAGCGCTGTAGGTACCTATAGTGTGTGTGCCGCTGGCGATCAGTGATCGGGTCTGTTCTGCCACGGCGATTGGCGGTTTTCTCGCGCTGTCAAGGCGTGCCGGTTCCTTTAAACTGGGTACGGTCCGCATCTAGTGGACCTTATCCAGGTATGATATAGATAAACACATCTCGAGTTGTGGAACGCAGTTCGGGACAGAGCAAAGACAAGCGGGCGATTGACCCGCGTTCTCCGACGACAGAACCACGCGCGCTTGCGGTCGGCAGCATCAACTTCAATTTTAGCCGGCGCGTGCCAGTGCGCCACAAGCCGCAGGCTCTAACCGTGCAGTGCACAAGTACCGTTGCCGCCACAACCTCCACGCCCACCTCGTATTATATCGAGTGTTGTATCAGGGCGGGCGTGTTTTCGCGTCTTGCGTTTTACACGACTCGCCCCTTTCGCCCCGTCGCTCGTCCGCGTACCCCTGTAAGGGCAGAAGAGTCCATCGCCCCCCGCTCGGGTTACTCGCAACTTTATCGACACCCGCCGCCCTACAGTACCGATGGTGCGCGGCGCGTTCCTTTACTGGTCGGCCGCTGGTGCTTCGGGCCGCGGGGCGGGGCGCGGCGCGGGGGCCGGTCAGTCCGGAAAATTCTGCCTTGGATGGAAGCGCGGCCGCCGAATTGACTCGTCCCCCGTCCCCCGTCCCCCGTCCCCCGGCCACATTATTTTTTGCCGTCCCCCCCCCCCCCCGCCCCATGCGCCGCAACTACGGCTCACTCGACCTCTCGGCGCTCGACCTGCACGCCCCGGGCGGCGTCGACGGCCTCGCGCGCCAGCTCTCGGCGCTCGACCCGTGCGCCGCGGACGCGGACGCGGACGGCGCCGCGGACTCGAGCGGCGACGAACTCGCGCGCTGCGTCGGCCTGCCGCTCGAGCGGATCCCGGCCTGCACTCTGTCCGCCGCGACCAACGCTCTGGCCACCACCGCGAGTCCGCGGTCGCCCCCCGTCCCCATCCGTTCCCCGGCCGAGGTGGACGCGGGGGCGGCGGCCGCGCGGCGCAAGCGCAGTATCTCGGCCCGGGGGCTGGACGACGACGCCGACGTGCGGATCAGCAACAAGCTCGCGGCCACGGCCGAGTGGCCGCAGCGGCTGCGCGAGCAGCACGCGGTCGAGCTCGGCGCGCTGCGGTGTCTCAGCCTCAAGGTCATGCTCTCGAGCCTGGGGACGGCCCCCGCGGCCCCCGGGGACGAGGACCCCGCCGCCGCAGACAACGACCGCGGCCCCCGATACGGAGCCTACGGGAAACCGCTGCTCCCCCTGCGGCGCCCCGCCATCCCCTGCAACATGCTCCAAAGCGCGTAGCCGTCCCCCGATCCCGTCCCCCGTCCCCCGGTGGGCCCACCCGCCGTCCCCCGACCGCGATCCGTCCCCCGGCCGCGGTCGGCGGCACTTTATTTGCGGTTTATTATTGTCGCCCGGCGTCCGCGGGCGAGGCCAGCTAGACTGTAGTCCGCCTAAATTTAAGCTAACCCGATCGTACACTACCTCGATACCCGTGCGTCCTTAACCTTATCGCTACCGTTACCGACCCGCAGGCGCCTATACAGACCGCGGACCGCACACGGCCGCTCGGCCGCTCCGAGCCGCTCGGCCGCTCCGAGCCGCTCGGCACGCGCGGATGATGCCGCCGCTGGTGCCGCGCGTCGCCGTCTTCCGCCCGCGTCTTCCGCCCGCGTCTTCCGCCCGCGTCTTCCGCCCGCGGTTGCGTGTCGCCCGATTGCGCGCTAATCCGCACCAAGTTACCGCAACTCGCGGCGAATTAGTCCATCTCGGCTCGTCGCATATCCGCACGCAGAGTGCTGGTCACGCTCACCTTCACTCTCCTCTCGTTCTTCCTGGCGGCCACGGCGGCCACGATCGTTGATCGTCGCCCGCTCGTTCCCGGCGGCTTCCCAGCTTCTCATGCCGACGCGCGGACGCTCCGCCGGAAGCCGCCGGCGCCGGACGACTGGGTGGCTGTCGCCATGTTGAACCGCCAGCTTCAATGGGCCGGTCCACGTTGAACCTGCGCGGTCGTCGCCTCGTCTCTGGTGGAGGTACGTCTCCTTTAATGAGACGATGGTGATGGCTGGTCTTCGGTAGACCAGTCGCCGCGGAAAGTCCCGCAACTTCAACTCGTTGCACTCGCAATATTCAACCGTTGCCGCCTCGTCGCATGTTCAGACGAACCTCTCTCGGCCGCGATAGTCGTCCTGGACTATGAGGCGGTCGTTACCATCGATGGAACGCAGAGGACGCGGCGGCTGAGCCATGAACCGCGACGCCTTCTTCGACGACGGCCCGCCGATCGCTCAGCTCCAGGCGGCCGTCAAGAGCCTCGAGGAGTTCGTGCACCAGGCCGTGCCGTCTCCCGCACCGCCCCGTACGCCACCTGATGAGCCAAGCAGCACCAGCTCGACCGCGGCGGGCGATGTTGGCCGCAGGAGGACGTCGACCGTGGTGGACACGCGCAGACTGACGGCGGTCGAGCGCTTCGGACAGCAGGAGGTGGTCGCGGCGCAGTGGCGAGCCTTGCGTCGCCAGCATGTCGCCATCTACGGACTCGGCGCGGTCGGCGCGCGCGTGGCCGAGACGCTCGTGCGGTCGCGCGTCGGCAAGGTGCTGCTGGTGGACCACGCAGTGGTCGCGGCCGAGGCCATGGGCGAGATGGCGTACGAGGCCGAGGAGGTCGGCTTCAGCCGCACGCAGGCACTGCGGCTGCGTCTGCAGAGCCTCGGCGCCGACCAGGACGGCGACGGCCGCCCGCGGGTCGAGACCTTCCAGGCTGACGTCACGCACGCGTCCGACCGCTTGGCGCTGCAGAAGAAGCTCAAGATGAGCGCCGTGGGTCACGCCGACGCCGCTGTGAGTGGTGCGGACGGTGGTGGTGGTGCACAGGGAGGAGCCCCGGCGACGCGCGGCCGGAACCTGGGTCTGTTCGAGGCGCTGACGCTCAAGCGGCCGTACGACGTCGTGCTGTGCTGCTCGAACGACGCGGCGGCCAAGCGCGTACTCAACACGCTGTGCCTCGAGCTGAGCCTCCCGCTGCTGGACGTCGAGATTTCGCCGACGAACGCGGCCATCGCGCTCCACACCGTGCTACCTGGCGCGACCTGCTGCTTGGAGTGCATCCGCGACGTGCGACGCGAGTCGCCGATGGACCAGGTGGTGCAGTCCCTAGCAGGCGCGTTCCCGGCCGTGCTGCCGCACGTGGAGCTCACGGCGGCGGGGTACTTGTCGCAGCAAGCCATCAAGTACGTGCACTACATGACTCGGTGCGAGTTGCATGGGTGGCTGACCGATTGTGTGTGTGTGTGTATGGTTCCTGCAGGTTTCTGCTCAACATTGGCGACTTCGTGCCGTGCTTCCGCCTGGACTTACTCAATTTCCACGTCGAGTCGTTCGCGTTTACCCCGAATCCAGGCTGCGCAAGCCCGATGTGCGTCGAGCGGCAGCAGGAGGAGCGCGCGAGACTCGAGAGTGAGGCGCGCACGATGTAGACACCGCTTGCAGATTCATTTGGCGACCTAACACAGCTGCAAAGGTAGTAAGAGTAATTCAGATAGATCACATCGACGCTGACGCTCATATCGAACCACTTGTTAAGGTCGGATCTCTGCAACGCTCACTGCTGCAACTGCTGCAGGTTGGCGCTGAGCTCGACCAGCAACGACTTGGTCTCGTCAATCATCTTGGTCTCTGCCTGCAGGACGTCGTAGCACATGCGCTTCTTGTCGTCCGACAGCACCACATTCGCCTTGGAGCCGATGTCGCTCGAGTCGAGGGAGACGCGGCGAGAGAAGCGGCGCGAGGCTGGCGTCGACTCGGCCACGCTCTCCAGACTGTGGACGAGCCGCTGACCCGAGACGGTCAGCTGCGTGACGCGCGGTTGCATGCGGCGCACCTCGATCGCCAGACGTTCCAGCTCGCTCTTGTAGTCGCGCTCGGCGCGCGAGAGGTTCGGCTGGTTCTCCTTCACCGCCTGCAGCATCGCTGCCGCGCGCTTGGACAAGTTCTGCTGGACCGCGAGCGCGCGCTGCATCTTGGACTGGAGCACCTCGAGCGACTGCTTTGCTGCGTCCACATTCTTCTTCACGGCGAGCGACTTCTCCATCTCGGCGCCGACCATCTCGCGGTGCACCTCGAGTCTGTTGTGGAGCAGCTGATCGATGGCGTTCACGTAGTCGACGTCTTCGTACAGGATCTTGACGCGCTCGATCACGAACGCCAGCACTGCCGCGTCCACCTCCGCGAGCTTTGTCGACCCAGTCACGCGCGTACCGCGAGCACTCAGCACCTCGAGCTTCTCCTCGACGATATCTGCAAACGGTCGGATGCCGTTCCCTGCCGCAGTAGCAGTCGACCCTCGAGCGGCAGTCGACGTGCGCGTCTTGGACGACGCCATGGACGCCAGCGTGTTCGGCAACGTGATCGTTAGCGCTTCACCCGCCAGCTCGTCGGCGCTTTCTCCGTCCACCAGCGAACCCTTCAGCAGCTCGCTCGACGCCGCGCTCACGTTCACCACTTCAAAGTTGCCAGACGCCAGACGCAGCAGCATCAAGTGACCAAAGTTCACGTTCTTCGACACGCGAGCGCCGATCACGTTCGAAACGGCGGACGCGCTGGCGGGAGAACCTGCTGACTTGGCGGGAGACACGCTGAAGATATGGCGCACCGAGCTCTTGGGAAGCGACGTGAACTGCTTCCCGGCAGCCAGAGCGAACACCCAGCTCACGTTCAGCACGTGCACTCCAGTCGAGTGGAGGCAGTACACAAGGCGAGGATCCGCCGCGTCCCGCGTCAGCACAGCCTTCCCGCCCGAGTCGTCGATCCCCAAGTTCAAGCATTCCAGCAGGAGACCCGGAAGCACGCTGCTTGCCTGCTTGCTGGCGCGCAACTCGCTCTTCCACCGCGGCAAGATCGGCGCGTCCAGCAGCACGAGCTCGACGTGGCCAGACGTGTACGACCGCACGAGGAACGGCGCACGCCAAGTCGGCCTCTTGTCGCCACCGCGCGGCGCGTGGGGAACCGCCAGCAGCGATGTCGCTGACGACCCGCCTGCTCCCATGTTCTTGCCAGCCACAACCGACTTGGGAGTCACGTCCACCGGACCTTGAACCGCCAGCGGCCAAGTGTCGGGAGAGATACCGCTCACATGCGGCTTCAGAAACTTGAACACCGCAGATTCGTCGTCGTGGTCGTGGTCGTGGTGGCGGGAAGAACTGCCGCTGCCAATGTCTGCGCTGCCACTCGACTGGTCGGTCGACGCCGCAGGTGCCCAAGCCTCCTGAAGCCAGTACTTGTGCGACTTGAGCTCCGCGATGCGCGCGTGAATCGTCGGGTGATCTCTTGGTGCGGACGCGGCGAGCTGTCTCTTGCACCGCGTAATGTGTGCGTCCACCTCGGTGCGAAGAGACTGCAGCAGCGAGCGACTGACGCGACAGTCGTACGGCACGAGGGGACAAAGCGCGTAGATGGAGCCGTCCGATCGCAGGATGAAGCACGTGAGCGCATCCCAAAGTCGGACGTGCGTCTGGTGCGGCGATGACAGGTGCTGCGGCGATGGTGCACCAAAGCAGAACGCCGTCGACGAGGCGACCGAGCCACGAGCAGAGGTCGAGGACACGGACGCAGACAGCGCGGGGAACTCGAGGCTGTGGCGCTGCTCAGGCTTGGACACGTCCAGGTGCAGGTTGAACAGCGCGATCTCCTCGGCGTCCGACAGCACGACGACGTGCGCGTCGCTCAGCGGGTGCCACGCGGCCTGGCGCACGCCGGGGAAGTAGCCGACCTGCCGCACCGGCGCCACGCCGAGCTCCTTGGACACGAGCGCCACGTGGCGACGCACGCCGCGCCTGGCCACGTCACTCTTGACGCGCTCCAGCTCGTCCTCGGCGGTCGCGTCCGCCTCCACCGCCGGCAGTACGACTTCCATCTCGGCGCCGTCGTCGAAGCGAACCCTGTAGCGAGCGACGGCCGCGTCGGCGTCGCCACGCAGCGAGTGCTTGCGAGAAGAAGAGGAGGACAGCACTGCATTCCGTCGAGGCGGGATCGCCGATGCAGCAGGCAGCTTGACCACCTTGACCCACGTCTTGGCGGCTAGCAGCACGTGCGAACCGCTAGCATTCAACTGCACGAGCTCCACGGCCGCGACCTCGGCTGGCAGCAGCGGCGGGTCGAGCGTCACGTGCGTCAGCATCTGGGTGGCTCCCTTGGCGGCCACCGGCTTGGCTGTGGGCTTGGTCGAGGCTGATTTGCCACCCGCAGGCTGGAAGAAGAGATTGACAAAGTGCAGACGGCCGTTGGCGCCGAGCAGCACCGCGCCGCCGCTGTCCGTCACGTCGAACGTGTTGAGGTGCGCGTCCGTGTTCAGGTCGGCGTACGCGGGCGGCATCGCCGCGCCGCACAGCTCGAGGCTGGCGCGGAGCACCCACTTGTCGTCCGCCATGAGGTCGAGCTGCGCTTCTCCAGTCCGTCGGTGGCGGGTTGGCTCCAATGCAAACAAGGCGCACCGTGGCGACTCGATTCAAGAGCGATCGATACCGCCTTTTGACGGCTGAAGAGCGTATTGTGAAGTTCGCAAACATGCAAAAGCGAACCTTACGAGAGTGACTGTCGGGGTTACAAATTGGTTACACTCGGTGGAGCGATTTTTGGCGGGAACGCAGCAACAGCATCAGAGCTAAAAGGCAAGCCATGGCTGACGATGAGATGGGAGGCGGAGCGGGAGGCACGCCGCCGGCCACGCCGCCCTCGAGCCCGCCGCGGTACACGGGTGGTGATGCGCGGTACTTGACGCGCGAGACGCCGTCCACTGCACCGGCATCGATGGCGACCGGCAACGAGGATGCGATTGATGCGACGCAGCCACTGCCAGCGACTCCGCCGTTCACGCCGCCACGGCCGACAGCGTCGACGGAGGCGAGCGGACGACCGCGTACGCCGCCTAGTCCGCTGTCCCCCATGTCGCCAATGTCTGCGTCAGCGCGCTCCATCTCGGCGTCTGCCGTGTCGGCCACTGACCAACCGTACCGCTACAACTTCCCCGAGGTGAGCGCTTCCGTCGACGCGCCGCGGTACCTCGGGCGGTTCGGACAGGCAGCACCCGAGGGACAGGACGAAGAGGAGGACGACGTCGAGGCGGAGCTGCGGCGGCTCGCGCAGCGCCAGCTTCCTCGCGGAGATCTCGGTCGGCGGGAGTGGCGACTCGACAGCTTCACCCCATCGACTGCCAGTCATGTGGGGGCATCAGCTGACACAAACGGCGACGGCGGAGGCGATCGTCCACCATCGTCGCCGACCAGCAGCAGCGCGGCTTCCATCCGATCGACGTACAGCGACCGTCACACCCATAGATCAGCTCTTCCACGACCGCCAGCATCGCCTCCGAGCTCGCCTCGCTCTCGATCGCTGAGCAACCGCAGCGTGTCGGCCTCGCGCAACTCCACTCGCTCGTACACGGCGTCGCAGATGCCGTTCGAGAGCCAGGAGGATAATTTGTCTGGCGCCGTCGTCTGGGGCACCAACATCAGTGTCCCCGAGTCCATGGGACTGTTCCGAGCCTTCCTGCACCAGTTCAAGCTGCCGACGCACGACCACAATAACGACCTTGGTGCTCCACTCCCGCCGTCCCGAACCGAGGAGCCGTACTACATCAAGGTGCTTCGCCACTTGGCGCTGACTCAGTCGCTGATTTTCAACCTGGACACGCAGCATTTGCTGCAGGTGCGCGCGGCTCGCAAGGTCTACAACCAGCTCGTGCTGTTCCCGCAGGTGCTCATCCGGCTGCTCGACATGGTCGTGTACGAGGAGTTCATGAAGCTGTTCCCCGACGCGCGCGAGGAGGATGCGCGCATTCAAGTCCGACCGTTCAACCTGAGCGACCTGTCGCCGATGCGGCAGCTGAACCCGGCCGACATTGACCAGCTCGTTTGCCTCAAGGGGATGGTCACGCGGTGCAGTGCCGTGATCCCGGACCTGAAGGAGGCGTTCTTCCGGTGCACTATCTGCCACGCAACCGTCACGGTCGAGCTCGACCGCGGTCGCATCGAGGAGCCCACGTTCTGCACGCGCTGCAACACGCGGCAGTGCATGGAGATGATCCACAACCGCTGCGCGTTCACGGACAAGCAGCTCGTGAAGATGCAGGAGACACCTGACGCGATTCCGGAGGGCGAGACTCCGTACACGGTCATGCTGTTCGCATTTGACGACCTCGTGGACGACGTGCGTCCCGGCGACAAGGTGGAAGTGACTGGCATCTACCGCGCCGTGCCTATGCGTGCGTCTTCGAGGCAGCGGGTCGTCAAGTCCGTGTTCAAGACGTACGTGGATGTGGTGCACTTCCGCCGCGTCGACGAGCTGGCGCGCCGCGCCGATGCCTCGAGCACGACGGAAGATGTGGTGATGAGCGAGCAGGACGTGCAGGAAGAAGACGCGAATCGGATCCAGGACACGGAGCAAGCGCGCATCGAGGAGTTCCGTCGCATTGCCGCGCATCCAGGCGTGTACGAGAACCTGGCGCACTCGCTCGCGCCGTCGATTTGGGAGCTCGACGATGTGAAGAAGGGTATTCTGTGCATGCTGTTCGGCGGGACACGCAAGGACAAGTCTGGGAACACCGTTGAGGCTCCAGGTGCGTCTGGGGATAACGACCCCACGTCGCCCGATGGTGCGCTGCAACCACAGAAGACGATGCGGTCCGACATGAATGTGCTATTGTGCGGCGACCCCGGCACGTCCAAGTCGCAACTGCTCTCGTACGTGCATAAGCTATCGCCGCGCAGTATCTACACGTCCGGTAAGGGCAGTTCTGCTGTGGGTCTCACGGCCTCGATCATCCGCGACATGGAGACGGGCGACCTCGTGCTCGAGTCTGGAGCGCTTGTGCTGTCTGACGAGGGCATTTGCTGCATCGATGAGTTCGACAAGATGTCCGACTCTGCTCGCTCGGTGTTACACGAAGTGATGGAGCAGCAGACCGTGTCGATCGCCAAGGCTGGCATCATCTGCTCGCTGAACGCGCGCGCCTCCATCCTGGCGTCCGCCAACCCGATCGAGTCGCGGTACAACCCGAACAAGTCGGTGATCGAGAACGTCAACATTTTGCCCACGCTGCTCTCGCGGTTCGACCTCATCTACCTCATCCTGGACAAACCGCAAGCAGAGACGGATCGCAAGCTGGCCAAGCACATTGTGGCGCTTTACTACGATGAGGAGACGCGGCAGCAGCGCCAGCAGAGCGGTGTCGGCGGGCCGCAGCTTATCAGCATGAAGCTCTTGACAGAGTACATTTCGTTCGCCAAGAAGAATGTCCACCCGCGCTTGTCCCCTGCGGCGCGCGACGCTTTGATCGGCGCGTACTTGGAACTGCGTCGCATGGGTGGGTCGACGGCGTCGAGGAAGAACATCACAGCCACCCCGCGGCAGCTCGAGTCGCTCATCCGTATCTCCGAGGCACTGGCCAAGATGAAGCTGTGCGAGGTGGTGGAGCGGCGCGACGTCGAGGAGGCGCTCCGACTCATGAACGTGGCGACCCAGCGCGCGGCGATGGACCCGCGCACCGGCACGATCGACATGGACATGATCAACACGGGTCACAGCACGCTCGAGCGCGAGGCCATCGCCGACGTGATAGACCTGATGAAGACGCTGCTCGGGGAGGCGCCGAACCAGTCCATGACAGTCGGCGAGATCCGGCGGCAGCTGGAGGAGAAGCGCAAGACGGAGCTGAAAGGCGCCGAGTTCCAGATGGCGCTGCGAGCGCTCGAGGACGACAACCTCGTGCAGGTTTCGCACGGCGTTATCCGGTTCTTCGGCGACCCAGCAGAGTAGACTCGAGACACGCCGAGAGTGGAGAGCGATACACTGATATCCTTGGCACGGCGTAGGGCTCTGGTTGGCGGCGAGAGGTCCAGTTGCTGCCGTTATTATAATCCAAAACGAGTTCAACTGCAGCTCGGAGATCAAAGAGCAAGTTGAAGCAAGCTGTTGCCGGATCTTTGCTCGATGTGAAACGTTTTCTGATTATAGTCGCCAAGAAGGATCCTCGCCACTGCTGACACTGCATGAGGCCGCTTTGGGAGCGGTGTCGTTGTCGCTGGTTTGGTTGCTCCTGAGCTTCTCGACGCCAGGCACTTCGCAATTTGCCTCGACTCGATATTTCGATCGTCCCTCACCGCATCCACGACTCGATGAACAACCAAGACGTCAACGATGCCCGCAAGACGAACTGGGGTGCGCACTGGCTGCGGCGTGTCAGCGCTCATCCCGCCACGCCGTCCGATCCGGTACTTCGCAACCACGAGTTTGTTTCATGACTGATTAGGTGGCTGACTCACTCTTCTACCAGGCTCTCGACTCGATGGAGGACGAAGGTGCGCTTGAACAAGCACTGGCGCGGCGCCAGGTCGTGCTCACGCACCTGCGGACCGGCAAGACGCAGCTCGAACGCTTCCGCGTGCGGCTCAAGCAGACACTGCTCGCATCGGCGCTCGTGGCCGACGAGCTTGCGTGGCCACTCTCGGACGAGGCGGTCACGACTCGCGCACACCGCAGCAGCAGCGACTTGAAGCACTTTCGCCACGTGGTCGACGAGATCGAGGTCGCGACGCACTGGACCCCCGAGTTCGGCGACGAGACGCTCGACGACGCACTGCTACGACGCATCGCGGACCTGCGGACGCGTATCGCGGAGCTCGAGGACCTCGAACCAGCCATCCAGACGCACGCTCAACTGCGGACTGACCTCGAGCAGATCCGTGCGAAGCTGCTCCGTTCCGGTCCAGCCAGCAGCGGTGGTGCCACGTCCTTCTCCAGCTTCGTCCTGTTGTCGCCAAACAGGAGAATCGGCAGCGACGAACCATCGGAGGTCGACCTCAAGGCTCATTCGCTCTCGCTCCAGCTGGCGCGAAAGACGGCGACGCTGATAGAAGATCTACGAGCACAGGAGTCGGAGGCGCGCGAGCGGGCCGAGGACGACGTCGAGTTCGTGCGAACCACGGTGCAACACTTCTTCCACGCAGGCTTGCAGGTGCTGCAGACTCCGCGCCGCGTGAGCGCCTCCGCATACGACGAGGCTGATGGCACTACCGCAGACATCCGACTCTCCACTCTCGAGGACGTGCCACTCGATAACGACGCTAGCAGCAACCAGGATAAGGACGATGCGGTCGTCAGGAGGTCGCTGCCCGAGTTCCGCGCCACGAGGAAGCTGGTGCGATATCAGTATCCATCCGGCTCGTCGCCGAGTCCATCGACGCAACCGACGCTTCCGACGCTCAAGCTGCCGACCATGGAGGCCGTCGTGAGCTTCACGACCAAGCACCTGCCGTGGACTGCACCCAAGACGAGCAGCGCCGCTTCATAGTAGCTTGGAAACTAGGTCTGTAGCTCGATAACGTCGCCGTGTGCCTCGAGAGCGGCGTCGCGGAGAGTTAAGTGCTCGGAGAAGAAACCCATGACGCTGCGCATCTCACGCTCCGACGCGAGCATGCCGTGCTGCTTTCCCACCACAGTCTCAATCTGGAAGCGCGATCCAGTCGAGAACCGATCCGTGTACATCTGCTGCGTCTCACGCGCCATCGCGAGCGGGAACGTCATGTCGCGGTCGCCAGCGAGCAGCAGCATAGGGGTTGCGATCGCACCCTCTTCACTTGACGAATAGGCAGACGTGTGTGGTCCAGCGGTGGCACCACCAGCCACGAGCACCACACCGCCGAGCCGCACACGCGGCGGAAGCGTCATGGCAACATGGAAGGCGACAGCGGCGCCTTGAGAGAAGCCGAAGAGGAAGAGCCGATCGTATCCCCACTCAAACTGTGAATGCAGTGCGTCCAGAAATTGCCTCACATAGTCGCGTGCATCATCGAGGCTGGTCAAGCAAGTTGAGGTGAGCACGGCAGCTGGATAACAGCTTGGAGAACGGGAACGACTCACTCACCTGCGGCTACGTGGCGGGTGGGATTCGGCCGGCAGCATCTCACGCCACTCGGCAGCAGCGTCCAGGTCTTCCACCCATGAAGGCCCGAGACCGAAAGGGAGCTCGAGCGGCGCGCGCAACGCCACGACGGCTGCAGCGAGCAGAAAGCAGAAAGCCAGCACATCGTCAGGAGCCAGCGGAAGTTCATTGCCATAGAGTGAGTGCCACGGACGACAGTACCAGTTTGTGGCAGCGCCATGGAGGCGCCAAGCTTGGCGAACGGGCCGGGCGAGTCACCGCGGCCGTGGAGAAAGACTAGCAGGTTTTGCGGCGGTGGCGAGCCCGACGGAGGCTGAACGAGCTGGAAGCGAGTGCGAGCCGGGAACGCGCGCGGGTCGCTCTTCAGATCGAGGCGGCCGGCGCCACGGCGGTCGCTGGACGGAGAGACGGTCGCGACCCACTTGGTCTTTCGCTCGCCGGTCTTCTCGTCCGAGAACTCCAGCAGCGCGAGGCCCGCCGCCTCGTGCAGACGCAGCAGTTGCTGCGACGCCGAGCCGTCCATTGTCATGGTTGTGAAGGTTGGATGGATACACTGTTTTGGGTATGTGGGATTGACCCAAAAACCATTTTGCTTGAGCAATGACCCAGACTGGCTCGAATCGATCCAGTCAAATGATGAGTCAAATGCTGTGTGGATGGGCTAGGGGTTTCGATATTCTTTTAGCGAATCAGCGCGTGAGTCCACCCTCAAGAGTCGCGACGTGGCGAAATGGATGCAGGACGAATAGGGAACGGTCTCCCTCATTTCCGCCCCCAAGTCAGCAGCTGCACCGAGCAGGCTTGGCGTGATGGAGCAGGGAACCTGAGAGCTGAAAGCTCGGAGCTGAGAACTCGGACATCATCGGAGCAAATTTCATTGAAGAAATGTGTGCATCACCCCAAGCCGGGTTTTGGGAATTGCGAAATGAATCGAGAACCACCCCCATCCCCGACAGAGATGAGGCTCAACACACACGCGCGTAACGCGGGATAGGGCTCGATTTGAGGCATTTCCAAGATACGACCTTGAGTTTGAGGTCTCGACCCTTGATTGGACGGTTCTGCTCTTTGGCTCGAAAAATGACGGGAACGCTCCAGCAAGCGCCAGCACGTGTCTCCCGTGTTTACTGCAAAATTCTAGCAGCCATAACCAAAATGCGCTGGCAAATGTCCCAAACCGCTGGCTTTCTGCCGTTCAATCCTCAATCCCCCCGTCGTCGCCACATTGTGGTAGAAAAATCTCTCGCGTCGGGTTTCGGAATCTGGACCTTCAAGTGTGACTCGTCTGCTCGAGTTTTGATACTCGGTCAGTGGCACAATCCGAGGTCGAAAGCGCCGATGCAAAAAGAAGAGGCGGTTGTCACGGCCGGGCGGAGGCCGGGCTGACGGTCGACCGAAGCCGCGGCGACGGCGGGCGGCAGGCGGCAGTGGGGGATTCGGGGGGAAGGCAGGAAGACCAGGAGCTCCGACGCGGTCGTCGCGTTGGACCGGACTGCTGCGTGAGTGCCTCGTCGCGAGGCTCAGACACGCGCCGCGTCACGTGCGGCCCACGTTTCCGAGGCGTTTGCTCGCTCGCTTGCAGGCCTCGAACGTACCAGGGCGAACTACCGAATCGTCCGCCTCCCACCATCAGCCAGCTCGCGAACGGAAGGACCAACGGGACACGGGACACCCTAACGGACGCGCCTGCGACTTGTGCCAAAGTGCGGCAGCGGACGCGGACGCGGCCTTTCATTCCTCCCCGGACGGACTGTGAAGCGGACCTCGTCCCATGCGCACGCGTCGCCACCGCGGCGGCCAGCAGCAGCAGCAGCGCAAGCTCCATGACGAGCCGTACGCGGTCGTGACGGCCGCGGGCTCGTCGCCGGCGTCTTCGCCGGTGCTTCGCGCCAAGACGCTCGAGGTGGGCGGACTCGTGGCCGTGACGTCGGCTCTGCAGGCGGCGGCGGCCGCGGCGCTCGGCCTCTACCTCTTCGGCTCGGTGCTCGTCTTCTGCGCGCTCGTGGTCGGCAGCTACTACTTTGTGTGGCACTCGCAGGATGACAATGAGGAGGAGACCATGGACGGCAAGGACACAATGGCGATGACTGCGCGTCGTCGCAAGGCCGAGTGGGCTCAGCTCGAGCGCGGGCTCGGCGGCGGACCCGGCGGCCTCGGCATGCACAACCTGCTCGCACGGTTCCTGGCGGCCAAGCTGGTCGCGGCCGGCGAGAAGCTGGCGGCATTTCGGCGCAGCGTGCTCGGGTTCTCGTTCACGGTCTCGCTCGCGGACAGCGCGCCACTGCCGCTGGAGCCACCGCGGAACGAAGTGGAGATCGCGATCATCTCGAGCGGAGCGTCGAACGGCGGACCGCCGGCGCCGCCGCCGCTCGAGATAGCGCGGACCATGGCGCTGCCTTCCCATTTGAAGATGCAGCCGGTGCAGAAGACGGCCAAGAAGGTGAAGAAGGCGCGGCGCAAGCCCAAGGACCTCGTGACGATCTTCACGGCCAACCTGGCGCGCGACGCGCCGATCGCCCAGGTCGAGCGCGTGCCGATGGCGCCAATCGCGCGGGTGACGCCGGCCGCGCCGTCAAGTGTCGCGCCGGTGAAGCCGAAGAAGCAGCAGCAGCTGGAAGTGATCAAAGCCCCAGCGCCGGTGGTTGCTGCGCCAGTGTCGCCGCTGGCGATCTCGACACGGCAAAGCGAGGTTATCCCAATGAAGCGGGAGCTGGTCGCTGCTCCTGCTCCAGCTCCAGTGGCTATGCCGCCGCTGGTGTTGCCTCCGGTGCTGCCGGCGCCAGTTGAAGTCGCGCCGATCGTGGAGGTTCCGGTCTTGATGAAGGAGCCGGAGGTGGCGTTGCGCAAGGTCATCCTGTACGAGAAGCCACTGCTGGAGGTTATGGAGGAGGCTGTGGATGAGGAGGAGCCCATGGCGCTTGACGAACCGGAGGCGGAGCTCGGACCAGAGGAGATGTATGCGACGGACGACGCCGACTTCCTGTTCAACATCGAGCTGGAGCCCGTGACGCCGCAGAAGGAGTGGGAGATCGTGCCGATGGCGAGCTCCATCGCGAACCCGGAGCTGCGCGAGATGGTCGAGGATCTGGACGCCATGTCGCGGGAAGTCGAGGCCGCGCTAGTTGCGAGCTCGGCGCTGCTGCTGGCCGTGAGTGACTAACACTTGTTGCGCACTGGTTGGCGTCACGAGGGACGATCTACGGCCATGAGAAAGCGACACGGAGCGCCATTTTTGTGTATTTACCTGACAGGATATCGCGGCGAGCTGGCAACAACGCGAAGACGTGAGAATGCCCACAAAACCGACACAAACATCCCGCAGCATTAAGAAATAATCCACACACGTCCCGTTGTTGATGTCGCTGGCGAGACTTCTATATCAAAGCACCACGGCAATATCGACCGAAGGGGACTGGCACTTTCGCTCCACTCACTTGTTGAGGAAGGCCATGAAGGACGAGTACGCCCGCTCGAGGTCGAAGCTGAGCTGGCGCGCCTGGTCGTCGTCCAGCTCGTCCGACGCGCGCATGCCGTTGAGCGTGCGGAGCCACGTCTCGATCTTCTCGCGGCCCTCGAACGTCGGCGGCAGACCGCTCACCTGGGTGAGCGAGCTCATCATCTCGCTCAGCAGCGGCTGGATCTCGTCCACCGCGCGGATGTTGAGCTTGAGCACGTCCATGAGCGTGATGAAGTTCTGCACGGTCTGCGCCACGTTCACCGAGTCGGTCTTGCGGTTCGTCGTGTTGTGCACGACTGTCGCGGGCACTCCGATGCGGACGAGACGTTCGATGGCGCGCGGACAGTCCAGTCGGTATGTCGAGATGAACGCCTCGATCGAGTCGAGGAAGCCGCCGAGTCTCAGCGCCGTCTCGGCCGTTTTGAACTGCGAAATCAGCTTCGTGCACGCCTCCGTGTACTGTTGTCGCGCGATCGGTAGTTGGAAGCGATTAGACCGAGAGTCTCGTCAACTGATCCGAGAATGACAGCACCTCACCTCGTCGGGAGTGATCGCGTCGCGAACGTAGGCGGTTTCAAGGTGCTCCGTCGTCTAGAATTGGCGAACAGCTTGGTAGTTAGCGGTGGCTGACCCTGTAGATCTCGAAGGCGGCGGCAACGAACCTTGATGATAGCGAAAAGGTCGGCCAGATCCTCGTACTTGCGTCGGTCCTTCGTGTCCTTGTACAGCTTGACCTCCTGATACACGCCCAGCACGCTCACTATCTCACACTCGACCGCCAATCGCGGCGTGCTCCGCAAGTGCATACCTGAGTCATGTGCGTCGCAATAGGGGCCATGTACTTGCGAGTCCAACGCAGAATAATCCAGTCAAAAGTCGCGCCACTTGTCAGCACTCGGCGCAAACAAGCACAACAGTAACAGGCGGAGACAACTGCCACTTACACCTGGCGGAGGCTGCGACTGCGACAGCTCGCCGTATGCATAGCGCGCGCCGGTGGGCGACGGGAACGCGGCGCTCATGGTGTGTCGGTCGCCGTGTTGGGGTCGTGCAACTTGTTTCTCAGCGATAGTCAACTCGCCAACACTCCTGAGTGTTAATTACGGGTTTGGACACATACCAACAACCAAGAGCTGAGATATCGGATATGCGCAAATAGAAAGGCTCGACTTTTTTGATTTGGAATTTTGCTTCGGCAAGCAGCTTCAAGGCGTGGGCTTGTACAGCGGCGGCATGCTCAGGCGGAACGCCTTGAGCGGAGCGACCGTCGGCAAGCTGAGCTGGATGGTGCGCAGCTTCTCGCTCACTTCGTCCTCGTCTGCGTCGTGCTCTGGTTGCTCGGGGTGTTCGTCCGTCGAGATGCGGTTGTTGGCTTGTTCGTCTGACGCGCAAACGTCAGACTCGGCTGCAGTGCCTTCGAGGAGAACCGGCGGTGGGGGTAGACACATCGCGTCGGACGGACGACGTGACTCGGTGCCGCTTGATGGAGGGACCAGGCTAGACGACGGAATCGGAGGCGCCGGAAGCTGCAACATGGTCTTCTGCATCTCTTGGTCCACCATCGCATTGTACATCGCCTCTCGGCGCTGATCCACGAGGCTGCGGTCGACTTCTTCCGGGATGACGAACGCCGTAGCTTCAGCGTTCTTGGCGTAGAAGCTGTGCATGACCTGGCGCACCATCTCGAGCTCTCCGTTCAGCATCGTGTCTCGCTCGCTTTCGTACTTGGCGAACACGCGGTAGAGCTCGAGCGTCGCAGTCTGCAGCGCATCGCGAGCGCGCTCGAGCTTGTCCTCGTTGCGCTCGATGCGCTGACAGTCGCCCACTGAGTTGCGCCGCATCTTAAGTCGCGCGACCTTTTGCTCGTAGCAGTCGAACTCGAGCTTCATCTGCTTGCGCTGGAGGATCTGCGACTTGCTGGACTTCATGGCGTTGATGTGGATGTCCAGGAACCGCACTGCGCCGGACAGAACCGCGTCCTAAAAACACATCGAACAGCACGTTTCATTGAGCCAGACTGCTGTATCACAAGTGATCGTGACAGACCGCTTACCGCAGTGTTCACGTAGTGGCTCTTGGCGTCCTTGGACTCGTTGACGGCGCACATGGCGTGCCGGAACTTCTCGGCGTCCGTCCCCTTGCCGACGGCGTCCACGCTCACAACGCTCCAGACATCGGCGCCGAGACTCGCGCACGACGAGCAGAAGATGGGAAGCGCGGTCGTGCGGTAGTGCTCGATGCTCTTCCGGATGTCCAGCAGCTTCTGCAGCAGACCGAGGAAGCGCTGCTCGTTCTGCTCGTACACCTCGTCGCTCGACACGAATTGCTGGTCCAAGCACAAAGAGCACCGTCAATTCATCTATCAACACCAAAGCGTCCCAAACTAAACCATTTCTCACCCTGCGGAACGCGCTCAGCACGTGGTACTGCCACTTGTGCTTCTGCATCTGCCAGCTCAGCCGCTTCTTCTTGACGGGCGAACCTGCGCCAGCCCAGAGCGCCGTCGGCGGCTGCTTGTCCATCGCCGCTGCTTCTGCGGACTTGCGGAGCTCGCCTGGGTAGTCAACGGAGTTCTTTTCTAGTGTGCTCTGCTGCCTGCTGGCGCCGAGTCTATTTTACTGAAGCCGCGCCTCGGCACTGATAAGATCGTCAGTCAATCAGAACGGTGCCTAAAAATGGCTGCAGGACCAACACTCTGGTCGAAAGGAAACTACATGACCTGCGGCAAATGATCCCCCGATGAATCAGCGGTGATATGCGGATCGAAGAGCCTGCTTCTTGTGATATTTTTGAAAATTCAAAGAATGTGAAACGCGCGCGGTGAAAGGCAACCGCAGTCGTGGAAAAGGGGGAAAGGCTGCGGTGAGTTCGGCAAGCCTCGCGCCGCGCCAAGATGGCGGAGGCCGAGAAGAAGAAGAAGCAGCAGGGCGGACACTTGGCCAAGCGGCCGGCGGCGACGACGCAGCATGGCCACTACGCAGACCCCTTGTCACCGATCGCGTCCACGCCGCTGAAGCGCCAGCGGATCAACAGTGCGGGTACGTGGCAGGATGAAAACGGCCGGCGTCGAGGTCATGCCGCTGTTCTTCGCGCTTACCACGCGGTGTTTTTGGCGGCGTTTGCGCACACAGAGAGCTCGAAGGCGTCCAGCTCGAACCACCGCGCCCAGGGTGA
Source organism: Phytopythium cucurbitacearum (nom. inval.) (assembly GCA_023336425.1). NCBI lineage: Eukaryota > Oomycota > Peronosporomycetes > Pythiales > Pythiaceae > Phytopythium > Phytopythium cucurbitacearum (nom. inval.). Next base: position 22,934 of record JAADXC010000080.1, on the reverse strand, counting down.
GACGCGGGGGACGCCGGCCAAGTCGAAGCAAGGCGGCAAGTTCCTGTCCCCTCGGAAGCTTGTCAAGGACTTTGACGCGAACGATGGCCAAAGGTGACCGAAGACAGCTGTCGTATTGTCAGGGATGGATCGACTGACTCATATGTTGCTGACCTTGGCGTCGCTGGTAATCGCAGTCCGAATGCCTCGACTCCGAACGGAACGAACGCAAAGAGCGGAGAAGAGACACCGTCGGCGAGCGACGATGAGAATGCGAACGCGGAAATGTTCTCTCCAGCGCTGAAACCCCCGAGAAGCTCGCGATCACCAAGCTCATCGCCAGCTAGATCGCGCACGGTGGTGGAAGCTACGGTCGTTTCCTCGAGTTCGTCTTCGTCCGAGAAGTCCGAGGCGTCTACAACTGTCTCGACGACGGTCGAAGAGGAAATCGTCAGTGAGGAAGCGACCGACGAACAAGCTGAGCAAGAGTTCAACCCGTGAGTGCTCTCGCTGTGGCTGTTGTTGTGCTAGTACTGACAGTGGAGCTGACCTCGTGGCACAGATTTTACTTCATGAAGACGCTTCCAAAGTACGAAGATGTCGCGCATGGCGCACGACCTGTTGCTCTCCCTGAGCGCTCTCGTTCTTCCCCGAAGATCTGTTTGGTAAGTTGGTTGAGGTTTTGTGTGGCGATTTGAGCAAACACTGATGGAAGTCGCTTTTGCAGGTCCTCGACTTGGACGAGACTCTGGTACACTGTAGTGTCGACGATGTGGACAAACCCCACCTACAGTTCCCGGTGCGAGTCTTTTGTGAGCTGTCCAATGACATACTCGTGTGCTCACTGAATCTGTCGCAGGTGAACTTCAACGGGGTTGATTACACGGTGAACGTGAAGAAGCGTCCACACATGGAGTACTTTCTGCGACGGGTGTCGAAGCTGTTTGAAGTCGTCGTCTTCACAGCCTCCCACAAAGCCTATGCTGAAAAGCTTTTGAACCTGCTAGACCCCCACAGAAACCTGATCAAGTAAGTAGTGGCTGTGTGTGCTGGTGGCGGTAGTGTTGGATCAGGCCGGTAATGTTTATGGCTCTGCTGTTGTTTGTAGATACCGTCTGTTCCGCGAGGATTGCTTAGATGTCTACGGTAACTACCTGAAGGACCTGAATGTGCTGGGCCGAGATTTGTCGAAGGTGTTGCTGGTGGACAACTCTCCTCACGCGTTCGGGTATCAGGTATGTGGGAGTGAATGAGTGGAAGTGCTCTGCACTCGATCCTAACGCTTCTCTGTCGAAACACAAACTCAGGTTAGCAACGGTATCCCGATTGAAACGTGGTACGACGACGAAAGTGACGACGAACTGCTGAACCTGTTGCCGTTTCTGGAGAGTCTGGTCGATGCGGACGACGTTCGGCCGGTCATCGAGAAGCAGTTCCAGATCCAGAAGTTGATTGATGCGACGCCGGATGAGATTTTGTAATCGGCAAAAGCAGATTTGCACTCGTTCGTTCCGTTCTGGTTTGCTGTCGTTTGTAGTCGGAGGTGGATATGTCGGGAGATCCTGCCGTCATGGTGTTTGGTGGAGTAGAGCGTTTGGAGTTGGTTCAGGTTTCCTGATTGAGGGTTGAAGTTGAACCTATCGCCCACCGGAACAAATGATTCGAGAGCTAAGTTGCGCGAACACAAATAATGTTGCGGTATACCGGGAATGCTCCGGTTTTCAGAAGGGAAGAGTCGCGAACACATGCTCGCATTCAGCAGCGAGCCGATTCGCATTCAGCTCGCAAGACTAAGTCCCCCTCCCTTTCTCCTCCTCCATGCTGCCCACCCCCATTACGCGATCTGCGCCAGAAGCAACGAAGCGATGTCGGCGACAGCGAAGGAGGCGTTTCTGCGAGAGCACGGCGATCGCTATGGCTACGGAGCTCACGAGAGCGGTGGACTCGTAGTGGACGCAATGCGCGCGACCGAGTTCCCACAGCTGAAAGGTGCTGTAACTTGCGTTGCTGGCGCGCCACACTTGACCTGCTGACAGTGGCCCGCTGTTTCAGATTGCGTCTACATGGATCACGCGGGCTCGACCCTGTACGCGAGCACGCAGCTGGAGAGCTCGTTCCGAGAGCTCAGCTCGGGGTTGTTCACGAACCCGCACAGTCACCACGGCGCAGCCACGGCCGAGTCGACGAGTGGGAAGATGGAGCGCGTGCGTCGGCAGGTGATGCGCTTCTTCTCCGCCGACCCGGACGAGTATGCGCTCGTGTTCACTTCTGGTGCGACGGCAGCACTCAAGCTCGTAGGCGAGTGTTTCCCGTGGAGCGACGAGAGTGTGTTTGCCCACAGCGTTGACTCGCATACTAGCGTGCTTGGCATCCGCGGCTACGCGTCGAAGCACGGCGCGACGACAGCGTGTGTCAGTCTCGAGGAGCTGAATCGGTTGGAATCTCCATCAGAGGCTGAAAATGGCCAAGTTCATACGAGCGACGCCAAGAAGAAAGTGAACGCCAGTCTGTTTGCTTTTCCGGCCGAGTGCAACTTCAGTGGAGCGCTTCACTCGCTCTCAATCGCCGAGAGCGTTCGTCATGGAGAGTGGCATCACCAGAGGGCAGACTCAAGCACTACAAAGTGGTTTGTGCTTGTGGATGCGGCCAAGTTTGCGGCGACACACCCGCTCGATCTGTCCGAGCATCGCCCCGACTTCGTCGTCATGTCTTTCTACAAGCTTTTCGGCTACCCGACGGGACTCGGCGCGTTACTGGTGCGGAAGACTGCCTTGCCGTTTTTGCAGAAGACGTATTACGGCGGCGGGACTGTCAAGTCCATTCTTGCAACCAGCAACTTTGTGGTTCCGCGAGACGCTACCCAGCAGGACGTCAATAGTTCGCCGTTTGCGGACGGCACACAGTCATATTTATCAATCGCCTCTCTGCGTCACGGACTGGATCGACTGGAACAGCTGAATATGACGGACGTCGAGTCACACACGACATCGCTGACTCAGTTTCTTGCTTCGCAACTTGCGACGCACCGGCATTGGAATGGCCGCCCAATCTGCGAGCTGTACGGCAACCACAACCAAGCGCATCGGCGACAAGGCTCTATCGTCGCGTGCAACTTTCTCCGGCCAGATGGGAGCTACGTGGGGTATTCTGAGGTGCACAAGCTCGCAGAGATCCACAATATTCATCTGCGAACAGGTTGCTTTTGCAACCCCGGAGCGTGCCAGCACTACCTAGGACTGTCTACAAGCCACTTGCTCGCGACAATGAAGGCTGGTCACGTATGTGGTGATGACATTGACATTGTGGATGGGCTGCCGACTGGCGCAGTGAGGCTGTCGATCGGCTACATGACGACGTTTGAAGATGTGGCTGCGGTGTTGAGTTTCGTGGACAAGTATTTCGTTGGTCGTGTCGAACCCGAACAATTGTCCCAGCGCGTTGTTACCAGTTCTAGTGCGGAGTATCCTATCCCGCGCGGAGGCATGCCGTTCTTGCGGAAGATCACGCTGTTCCCAATCAAATCGTGTGGCGGAATGGTTGTGGACGCGTGGCCAGTTGGCGAGCGCGGATTACTGTTCGATCGCGAGTGGGCGATCATCGACCGTGGCACAGGCGCAGCTCTTTCGCTCAAGGACACTCCTAGATTGTGTTTCGTACGGCCTGTCGTTGACCTGAAGCACCAGACGTTGAGCATCTCCTTTTCGGATCACCCGGACTGCGTCTTCACGATGCCGTTGCATGGCGAGCTTGGTGATGGGATGACGAAATCGATCGGTGCCGATCCCCTCGATATTCGAGTGTGTTTGGGAGCTTGCAAAGCGAATGGTGCTGGCGACGCAGTGTCTGAATGGATCAGTGCACGTCTTGGTCGGGAATGCTCTCTCGTCCGCGTGTCGAGCAAGCACTTGCGCAAGTCTACAGCGACAATACCCAAGCGACTGTCGCGAAAACACTCGTCACTGGATCGGGAACCCAATCCAGCCGAGAGTGATGGGTCCAACCAAGGGACCGAAGTCCGTGGCGCCGAGCCGACGATTGGGTTCGCGAACCAAGCGCAGTATTTGCTGATATCTCGTCAAAGCATCGACAACTTCAACTCGGTCCTGGATTCCGTCAGTCCGGGGATGCAAGTCCACGAAGACGCGTTTCGCGCGAACTTCATCGTTGACGGTTGTGCAGCGGCGTTCGCAGAAGACAAGTGGCGACTACTGCGCATAGGCGACGCCGCGTTCGACGTCTCTGGTCCGTGCAGCCGCTGCAGCGTCATCAACATGGACCAGCGCACGGGTGCGTTCGACCGGCGGCCGCTGCAGGCGCTTTCGAGCTACCGCCGCGAGCGCAGCAACATTTTTTTCGGTCAGTTCCTGACGCGGCGAGCAGTGGTCAGCGATGCAGAGGAGGACGGCGTCGCGAAGGGCATTGTGTGGTTGCGGACGTTTGACGAGATTGCAGTTGAAGTGGCTCCATAAACCCGCGCAATTCGATATCCGTGTGCCGCCCATAGCATGCATTTATGCGTTTCCAAAGGGTGGCTTTAGTTCGCCTGCGAGAACGCATAGGATTTCGTATCTTGCGGCCAGTCGACGCTGAGGGGGAGATTGTCAACGTGCGTGCAAGGTTTTAGCTCGAATAACCTAGTTGGGGTTTATCCAATACATTTGCCGAATGGTTCTACATACAATCGTCGAGGTTTTGGGGTTTTAAGGTTGACCGCAGCGAGCAGAGGATACATTTCGCGTTTTGCCGACCAAGTCGCAAGTGAATCCCGTGAGAAGCCAGTAAAAGATGCCGAACCCCCAGGTGTTCTTCGACATGACCATCGGCGGCGTGCCGGCCGGCCGCGTGACGTTCGAGCTGTTCGCTGACAAGGTGCCCAAGACGGCGGAGAACTTCCGCGCGCTGTGCACGGGCGAGAAGGGCGTGGGCCGCTCGGGCAAGCCGCTGCACTACAAGGGCAGCGCGTTCCACCGCGTGATCCCGAACTTCATGTGCCAGGGCGGCGACTTCACGCGCGGCAACGGCACGGGCGGCGAGTCGATCTACGGCGAGAAGTTCGCTGACGAGAACTTCCTCCTCAAGGTTCGTTCATGGATGTGTCTTTTTGCAATTTGGGGTTGTGGTTGATCGGCTAACTGGGGTGACGTTGTTTGGTTGTGCAGCACAAGGGCGAGGGCATTCTGTCGATGGCGAACGCCGGTCCCAACACGAACGGCTCGCAGTTCTTCATCTGCACGGTGGAGACGTCGTGGCTGGACGGCAAGCACGTGGTGTTCGGCCGCGTGGTCGACGGCATGGACGTCGTGAAGAACATCGAGAGCGTGGGCTCCCAGTCAGGCCAGACCAAAAAGCCCGTGGTGGTCGCCGATTGCGGCCAGCTCAGCTAAGCTGTGCGGACGTTGAGCCGGGACTGAGTCGACACGCACAGGTTAGCAGCCGGGTGGTTGATGACTGCTGAGTGCTGCTGCTGCTGGTGCTGTCGGGTGTCCTGACTGTGGTGACGACATCGGTGTCCGTGGCGGCTGCCTTGCATTCGCTCGAGGTGTCGCCCGTAATTAAACATGGATGCAGTCGCTTCTTCATGCGTCACTCGGTGTCGTCATGGTTCCGTTTGCTCTTTCGAAGGTGATGCTGTCGGCAGACGCAGCTTCTTCGTCTGTCACATTCGATCGAATAAGATGCTGCGAGTCGCGCACACCTCTCACCATCGAGACTTCTGCATTCGATTATCCTGTCTATACCGATTTGACAGATAGCCATATTTTCCTTGGCGCACTCGACAATCAGCAAATGCGGAGCGAACGCCAGGTAGGCGAGCGCTTCCTTCTTGCTCCCTCAGAAGCAAGCACCTCTCATCGTCCACTCATCTTTATCACGCTCACTCATGCTGGCGAGCAGCTGGAGCTCACGCCGACCTTCACGGCGGCGCTGGACGCCAAGGTTCTCCCCGGCGCGCACGCGGTCGGCGACCTGGACGGCGATGGCGCCAACGAGATCGTGATCGGCTCGGTCGCTGGCACGGTCGCCATCTTCAAGGTACGCTCCTACAGCCATCCATACTCCTTACCACGAGTATTGAGCGAGTCGAATATCGAACCCTTGCGCAGTTTGCCGGCGATGGGCTCGTGCTGTGGCGCTCCGGCCGCGTCGACGGCACTGTGACCGCCATTTGCCTCGACTCGCGCGACCGCTCCGCTGTGGTACGCTCATCGCTGCATTCCCCCGCACGAGGTCCTGCACGAGGCGTGCCTGACGGAATAGATCGCTGTGTCACAAGCGCAGCCGCGCGTGGTGGTTGTGACGGCCGAGGGCAAATGCCACGTCTTCCACTGCTCCACATCGGAAGAGCCATTCGGACCGATCGCCGAGTTTGTACGTCTCTCCTCGCTGTCACTCTGCTTCTCTACAACTCACAAGCGGACGTCCGGCACTGTAGAAGGTAGCGCTGAACGCGAGCGCCGCTGCCGTGCTCGGGGACGAGCTTGTGGTCGGCACGCGCGATGGTCGACTGCTGGTGTACGGCTCCGCCTCGACCTCGGTGCGCTGAACGCACATTGGACTTGACTGCTGGCTGGCGGTGATACTGACCCACTTCCAGGTCGGCGGGTACGACCAGCTCGCGCTGTTCGAGGTGGGAGCCGAGATTGACTCCATGCGGATCTTCGCCGAACCGTTGGCACCGGCTCCGATGCTCCTCGTGTGGTGCACATCTGGCGAGATCTTCTGCTACACGAACGCGACCAGCCGATCGGAATCGCCCGCTGCCGATGAGGACGTGCGGCACGTGACGCTGTGGAGTGGTTTATCTCACGATCGCGAAGATCTCGTGTGCATGATCGGCGGCGTCGCGGTCGACGGTGTTGGTGGTCACGTGGCGCACGTCTCCACTGGCGAAACGCTGACACTGCTGTCGCCGGGTCTGGAGCAGCTCTGGGACATTCAGGTTCGGTGCAGCTTCATGACAGCCGATGTAGTGCGATATCTGACGTGATTCTGTTGGACGTAGCTTCCGGAAGCGATCGTCAGTCTCGACAGCCTTCATCTCATCTCGCCCGATGGAGAGCGACAGAGCGACGCGGTGCGTGCCGACTGACAGCAGGGTATCTCTGGATGATTTGTCACTGATTTGTTTTCGTTCGCGGACGATGAAGTTGGTGGCGTGCACGTGGAGCGGCCGATTGTTCGTCATCAAGGACCGCGACACTCGCGTCCAGTTTCGCGTCGTGTTCCCTGCGTCGTCAATGTTCACTGGTACACTCGGAGGCTCTGCATTTTGATGGAACTGCTGTCCACTCGCTCACTCACTCACATATTTGGGTTGCTACCATAGCTACACGAACAATCGATCCTACCCGGCCCGAACCAGTCGTGGTGGTGATCACGACATCTGGCACGGTCTTCGTGTTTTTGGACTTGAACGACACGCTCGTGCGCGCACTGGACCGCACGACTCTGGTGAGACCTGCATGCGATTGTGCTTCTTCATCATCAGACTTACCGATCGCATGGTCTTTGATCTGTAGGCAGACGCTGTGCGCCAAAGCCCAATGTTCGCCGAGATGCAGTCCGAGACGAAGCGACGGGCACTGCTCGAGAAACTCAGTCGACAATGCATGCCGTCGACGTCGCTGCCAACCGAGGGGACGGGTGTCTCGGTCGAAGACATCATTCGCTGCGTCATGTCGGCTCCGCTATCGTCGCCTACCAGCGCATCAGGCGAGGATCCATGATGACAAAAGCAAGCACGTTCCTACACAGCGGTCACGAACCACCAATAATATAAAGCTGCGTCATGTCGATGGTGTCATCGCTGCAGCCTACAAAATTGTCACGCTCGGTTCATCACCAGTCGGTCGCTTCACCTGCACCGATTTGTCATGTTACCAATGATATTGTACCCTCGCGCTTACACAAGAAGTGGCGCTTCCTGCACAGGACCACCACCACGTTCCGTCTTGACCGCAACTGGAACGCCAATGTCAACAACTAGGACAGGCCCACGTTCCATCTTGACTTCTGCAGTTCCACCACTCACGTTTGCAGACGGAGCTGCATTCTCCGGTGCTGTCCGCCGTCTCTTGGATGGTTGCACCAGTGCATCCGCAGCGGCTGCCGTAGCAAGTTGGTGGTCCAGATCCTCGTCAGCGTCTTCTGTAAGGTCAAAGACGACTCCGACAGAGGCGGCTTCCTCCACACGTTGGTTGATGGCTTCTTCTAGCGACATGGAGCCCGCGATCTCAATCTCTTCGTCGTCTTCGTCTACCTTTTCTGCCTTTGAGGTCATCCGAACGAGGCGGCGAACAGGAGCATCGAAGCCCTCGCAAACATAGGCATCGCCGCCAGCGCGCTCGCCGTCGAAGAACGTGTCGTCTGCAGCCACAGCCGTCGCAGTCGTCTCGTGGATGTCGTCGAACAGCTTGACCTCCAGCGTGTTCTCCGCTACGAACCGGACGACCGACACCTCTTTGTTGGTCTGACCCATTCGTAGCACGCGACCAATGGCTTGCTGTTCGAGTGTACTCCCCTGGACAGCACTGTACCCCACTGGGTCTAGAAAAATGACGTGCGACGCCACCTGAAGGTTAATCCCCGACGCACTCGTCAGCGAGTTCAGCAGCAGCACTTCAATATCGCCTTCGAGGAATTGACGAAGATGAGCCGACTTCGTCTCTCCAGACTGGTGCTGGAGGAAGACAGCGCACGAGATGCCGCCAGTGACCAGTGCTGTCTGGATCACACGCAAAGCTGTCGCCCACATCGTGAACACGACAACTTTGATCCGAGGCAGGCGGTGAAGATACTGCAGCAAATACGAGATCTTGCTCCCGTAGTGCGGCATCCGCCCTGCGTCTTCAGCGACCTCGGCGGAATCTCTGAGTGCGATGCACTCTTCAATTTGTTTGAGCTGGTCCCCAACGATCGTGCGCGCGCGAGGACAGCGCTCGTTCAGCGTAGACTCCATCACGCGCATCAGACGCTCGATCATTGCTTCGGAATCGAAGTACTTGAGCAGGTAGTCCTCGATTTCGACCTGGCTATACAGGATAAGGTCGCTCGGCTCCGGGATGTCGTTCCACACTTTGCAATGCGCGGACAGCATGCGGAAACCCGGCTCGGTTTCCTCGCGAGAGTTGAAGAATTTATCCAGTCCGGATATTTCCAAGTCTTCGAAGCACTGCCTCACCGATGCGTACACTTGCAGGTGGATTGCGCGGCAGATGGCCACAGTATTGCGCGTCGCCGCCTCCAGCATCTCGACGTCCCTCTTGCGCCGAGACACGACCGACAGTTGCCGATCCAAATGATACTGCTCGTTCTTGAACACCTCGCTCGGAGTCTTGACCTTGACCGACAGTGAGAGCCGCGCCATTTGCTTGTCCGTCAGTCTCTTGTTGCCGTGTTCACGCTCGATGATTCGGCTCGATATACCGGGATGCACGCAGCTCTGGCGAGCACATATGTACTGTTCTGACCACAGCGGATTCTTGTTCGTCGCAGTAGTTCCACTTGTGACTTCTCTATTCTTCCCATCAGCGACAATCGCGCGGTCCTCCTCCAACGCAAAGATGTCGTCGCTTTGATTCGCCGACAGCACGTGCTCAATTTTGTACAGCAGCCGCTCGCGCGGATGCAACTTTACGGGGATGTACGTCTCGTTCACCTTGATCTTGTTGGTGATGGCGTCCGCCTTGACTTGCGCACAGTTTCGCAGATACAGCTTGCGCTTGATCTCGTCAAATGCCGGGTCCTCTGGTCGGAGACGGAGGCGCTTGAACCCGAGCAGTTGGTTGTTTGCGTAAATGGACTCGGCCTTGCTGGGGAACGGCGTCGCGGTGATCAGCCAGACGTTCTCGCAGCGGTGCGTAAGCTGGATGAAGCAGTCCTGAGACTCCTTCCCAGGTAGAACGAGATCCTGAACTTCCTCAAACACCACGCGGCGCCATGGCTTGTCGGGGAGGTGCAGCTTGGAGACCCACACGAGACCACGGTACGCCTTGTGCACAAACTTGGCGGCCTCTTCATACTCCTGGAGGTAGATCGGGTCTACGATCAGTGGCCTGCCATCCGCTCCGACCTCCCGCGAGTACAGCTTCCCGTGCAAGTAGTGGTGTGCGCGCGACGCGACGGCTTCCTCGACTCCGACGAGCACGAGCGTTCTGTTGGAGATCGAGTCGCCGCGCTCCAGTGCACTCTCGTAGTTGCGCAGGCCGACGATGACCTTCATCTCGCCAGGCTGCACAAACTTGTCCACTTCCATCTTCCACTGCTCGAGCAGGTGCGACGGCGCGACGAGCAGGTTGCCACCGCGAGTGGGGTCGAGTGGCTCGGCAACAATCAACGCCAGCATTGTCGCGGTCTTGCCCATGCCGATAGCGTCAGCGAGGCACCCGCCCGTGGACACGTAGTCGAGCATGCCGAAGTTGAACTTGGCCACCTCGTCCTCGCGGTTCTCGATCTGCAGCATGCGGTGCAGCGAGCGCTGCTGATGGCCGTACAGCGGGCGACTCTCCTGGAAGGCGGCAGGCGTTGGCGCCGCGGGAGACGTGAGCGGCAAAAACGGAACCTTGAACTGCACGTCGTCCGTGATCTTGTTCGGGCTCATGAAGGCCGTGATGTCCGCGTGGGCCGCGTGACCTGTGGCACGGCGCTTCCTCGCCATGCCTGTCGACATTCGGATCACCAAATTTCCCTTTGACGTTTTGGCGCGCGCATTCGTTTTCGCGGGAAAGTAGGTCAGACCGAGAAACCGGTTGACATCCGACTATCCCGATGCAAACCAGTCGTGCACCGGTACTCTTTTGTGTAGTTTTCCGAATATTTCATCTTTCATACAGGTTTAACATCTGGGCCGCTCCAGATTTGTCAGTGCGGTTTGTGGGGTGGAGAGGGTGCAGCAAATCGGGGGGTCGAGATTACCCAGTGACGATCTGCCCACATAGCCGAACCTCGGACCGCGAGCTCCTTGGACCGTCATGAGCTTCCAGGCCGTCGGTCGCAGCGTGCGCGCGCGCGGGAGCCGCCTGCTAGCGCGCCATGTGGGTGCCGCCGCCAAGAGCGCGGTGAGTGGCAGATGATCACACTTCGTGCGGAGGAAGAATGCAGTTCGAGACTGATTGGGGGGAACCTGTCCGGCCGTTTTGGTGGTGTGCGATGTAGGCCGTTCGAGCGGAGCTGGCCGCGCAGAGCCACCTGCGATTCGCTGGCCAAGCGCGCGCGTTCTCAGTGCTGCAGAGCTCGCTGGTGAATGGGAAGAGGTAGGCTCGACAGTGACGCCATGTGGGCAGAGAGCAAGTTGCCGACTGAGTATTGTGGACACTGTGCGTTGCAGCTTCCCGTCTTCGTTCTCGAGTGCGCGCACGTTCTCATCGAGTAGGTTTATACTCGGTCGATGCAGCGAGGTTGCGATCGATTGGTGACGCTGAGTTGTGGATGTCGTTTGCAGACGCTGCTGAGCCTGTGCCTGTGCCATCGATGGGCGATTCGATCTCGGAGGGGACCGTCGTCGAGTGGATCAAAGGTATGCATCGGTTGATGGCATTTCCCTGTCGTTTGTGCTTCGTTCTGATCTGACATGTGGGTGTGTTTGTCCATTTCTCAGCTCCTGGCGACTTCATCGAGGCGGACGAGGTCGTTGTCGTGCTCGAGACGGACAAGGTGAGCACGCGCTGTCCTAGTCGTTCGCAGGCGCTTGGGTGAATGATTAACGAGTAATGGGTGTACAGGTCAGCGTTGACGTTCGTGCGCCGTTCTCGGGTGTGCTGGAGGCGCAACTGGCCAAGATCGACGACAATGTGCTGGTCGGCTCCCCGCTGTTCAGCGTTGTCAAGCAAGAAGGTGGTGGCGCCTCTGCGGTCTCGAGCGCTGGTTCGGCAACGGAGGAGCCTGCTGCAGCGGAACAGGCTGCTGCTCCGGCGGCTGCCAGTTCTGGCGCCGAGGCTCTTGAGACTGTCAACGTTCCGTCGATGGGCGACTCCATCTCGGAAGGCACCGTGGTGGGGATTCTGAAGAGTAAGCGATTGTTCGCACTCTGATTGACGGTACACAGACCTGACGATCGAGTGCAACCGTATTGCAGACATCGGCGACTATGTCAACGTCGACGAGTCTGTTATCGTTATCGAGACGGACAAGGTACTGGCGACATGTTGGTGAGTATTTTGCTCGATGCTCAGCTGATTGTGTTGGTTATTCTATCTAGGTCAGCGTGGACGTGAACGCGCCGTTTTCGGGCAAGCTCACGAGCGTGCTGGCCAAGATGGACGACGCGGTTCAAGTCGGGTCTCCGTTGTTCGTGCTGGACAAGGCCGCTGCTCCGTCAGCCGCTGCTGTGGCGCCTCCCAAGCAGCAGTCGGTCCAGACGCCTGCGCCTTTGGCTTCGGCTGCTCCTGCTTCAGCTCCTCCCAAGTCGGCACCTGTGTCCCCTGCTGCTTCTTCGGCGCCTGCTCCGACTCCGTCGTCCAACAGTTCGGCGGGTGGGTTCCCGCGGAACGAGACGCGCGTGCAGATGAGTCCGTTGAAGATTCGTGCGGCCCAGCGCCAGAAGGACACGCAGAACACCGCTGCCATGCTCAGCACGTTCCAGGAGTGCGACGTGGGCAACCTGCTCGCTCTGCGGGACGAGATCGGCAAGGACTTTGAGAAGGCGCACGGCGTGAAGATGGGGATCATGTCGACGTTCCTCAAGGCGAGCGCACTGGCGCTTCAGAAGGTGCCGGCCGTCAACTCGTGTACGTTTGGATATTGGGTTATCGGTCCTGGTCAATTTCTTAACTGATTGTTGGTGGTGCACAGTCATGGATCTGGAGGCGAACGAGCTGATCCACAACGACTTCGTCGACATCAACGTCGCCGTCGCATCGGAGCGAGGGTAATGCCGATCAATTGTTCCGAACGGGGTGTACTTCAGTCTAACACTCTGCATGTAATGTCTCAATGACAGTGTGGTGGTGCCGGTGATCCGCAACGTGGAGAAGCTGAGCATCCCTGATCTGGAGAAGACGCTCGCCGAGCTTGGCGAGAAGGCTCGCGATGGCAGTCTTGCGCTGGAGGACCTGGCTGGCGGCACCTTCACCGTCTCGAACAGCGGCGTCCACGGCTCCCTGCTGAGCACGTCGATGCTGACGGCTCCGCAGTCGGCGACGCTCGGCGTGCATGCGATCAAGTCGCGTCCGGGGTTCCACAACGGCGCTATCGTTCCGCGTCCGATGATGTTCTTGTCGCTGACGTACGATCACCGCATCATTGACGGTCGGGAGGGCGTCACCTTCCTCAAGAGCATCGCTGAGGCGGTCGCTGACCCGCGTCGCCTGCTCATGGATCTTTAGACGAGGAGAAGGAGAGAGAGAGAGAGAAAGAGAGAGGAGAGAGGAGGAGAGAAGACTCCTGCAGGTGTAAGCGAGTGACCAATGCAGGCAGTCGTTGAAGTGTCCATCCGATATTGTTTTCGTGATGCGTTAGGCTATACATGACGTAAATACGCGGACTTGCCTCATCCGGATCGACGAGGCTATACATTTGGTATACAGCGATTGCCTTCGAATTGCCCACCATGCCGCTCATGCCGGGGTCGCCGCGACCGGGGACGCCGGCCGCCGAGGTCGACAGCGGCGTGTACCGGTCCATTTTCCAGCAGCCAGTGCTGGACATCCCCCCTGCGGCGCCTTCCTACTCGTGGTTCGAGTTCCTGCTGCACCCGGAGGCGCTCCAGCGACACGTATGTGGATCCATGCATTTTGGTGTTTGTCTCCTGCTGTGCGTTTGCTGACTAAATGGCCGCCATTTAGCTCGACACTTTGCGGCAGCAGAAGGGTCAGGATGAGCACAGCGCCACGTCGGCCGTGGAGCTCGTGCGCGAGTTCCTGGACCAGGCGCAGCTCGTGGCGGATGAAGGCAATGGTCGCAACAACCGCTACAAGGCGCTGCTGCTCGTGGCGGCGCAAGTGGCTCTCCAGATGCACCTGTCGCTGCGCACGATCGAGAAGGAGCTCCCGCTACACTTCCAGCGACTGCTGGTCGACGGTATTGTGGACTTTGTGGAGCAGCCCGCGTCACAGCGGTCCGAGTTTACCAGGGATATCCAGCTTCGTCCGTTCGAGGCGCGCGTCCTGCACCACCGTTGGACGTTGCGCGCGCTCGTGAGCCAGTCGCAGAATGGGTACCTGACGAGCAGCAACAGCAGCGAGGCCGAGGACGTGGCCGTCAACTATCAGATGGCTCTTGGCGACCTCACGTCAAGCCATTTGCAGATTGCGCAGAGCATTCAGGCTGCGCTGGGCGACGACGACCAGCAACACAAATTGACGGTTCAGACCCAGCTGGAGGCCTACTATGATCTTGGTATGTACTTTTTCAGCTTCACGGCATACGAGCGCGCGTATGGGTGTTTCAGCCGCGCCGCCGAGTTGATCGAAGACGCGATGGACACGGACGAGAGTGGTGACGGAGTAGCTCTGCCGGCTGATGATCACCAGAACCTTGATGGGTATTTGAAAGCCTGCGAGGCTGTTCTCGAAGCCAAGGCAGTGACAGAGGGACCTGGTGTTGCGCGGTCGCCGAGAGAGCAGGTAGAGACGGCTTGGGATGCGCGAGACTGGGACAAGGTTGTGGAGCTACTGCAGAACGACTTGGTTGCGAGCGAGCTGGTTCGCTTCCCGCTTGGATACCGCGCTGCACTGGAACAGCAGGCGTTTCGGTTGATGCGTGCCAACTGCGATACTAGAGCGTCGAATGACGAGCGTCTGGCTGCCTCGGTTGTTCGTGGCTTTTACAAGAAGGTGGCGATTGGGAACGCGATCCGGTTCCATTTGATCAAGGACGAGGACCAGCCGGAAGACGCAACCGATCTGGAGGCGTGTGCGTGCTGTTGTGCGCGCCATATTTTGGGGGACACCTTCGTATCGGCTGCGCATGTCGGCGGCGATGAGCGCATCCAGGGGAACTTGTTCGAGGAGTTGGCGCACTTTACTCTGCGTCTCACTGCATTCTTGTTGGAGAAACTGCCGAGCGAGCACCACAAGACGTCTGTCAAGATCTTTGTGTCTCATCTTGTGGAGATGACCCCAAGCGTTCAACAGATCGATCGTCTTGCCAAGCTTCTCGATATTTGTGGCTATAGCGTATCTAGCAACAAGACTGCTGGGGAGACTTCTGGCCACCAAATTCACGATCTTCTCGTTGTCGAAGAGCACATTCGAGTGGCTGCCAAGCGACAGTGCGAGCAGTTCCGCCTGCTTTCCGACTTGAGTCGCCGGTTCGAGTTCAAGAATGGGAAAGAGAAGGAGCAGTTCATTGCGGCGCTTCGAAGTCAAGTTGCCATGATGAACGCAGGCGATCAGGTTCTGCCACGACGTGATGCGGAGCCGCACTCGTGGCGCAACGTGATCACCTTCTGTCTATTTTACAATTGCTGGGACTTGCTTGATCCGTGCAAATCATTGTGGAAGCACGACACGCTTGCACAAAGCGAGTTCGAGTTGGCTGGTGCGTGCGGCTCGCTGATCCGGTTCTTGTCATCGCTTTCGACTTCTCCGCTTCCAGGAGTTCAGGGCGGCAGCATAGATACAACAGGCCAAGGACAACAGGAGAAGACCGAGTTCTCGATTGTGTCCAGCAACAAGCTGATGGCTGATGTTCTTCTGAAGCGCCGCAGTCTCGTCGAAGTCAAAGATGTCGAGAGCAGGAGCAATGGCACCTCCGGTGTCAACGAGGAGGAAAATGCGGTCAAGCTGATGGAGGATCTACCCGTGTGGATTGTGGAGACGCTCGTGTGCATTTCTGCTGGTCTGTTGCACCGAGCACTCATGCGCAACATCAGCGACTACCGCGTAACCTTCGATCTGACGCCATACGGGGACTTGGCATTCCTGCAAGCATTTGCTCCCGAGGACGGGAAGGCTGGCATGAACGACGCAGTCAAGATTGAGCCTGGAAGCGACGCAAGCTTCGGTTCGTCGAGTTTTCTCCGGTCGTACCAGTCGGACTTGGCTGCTTTGCATCGGACTGGACTAGCTTGTTTGGTTGGTCGATGCGGGCGAGAACCTCGGTGGCACTGCGCCAGGGCGGACCTAGCGCTGAACCCGATCGTGCGTCAGAAGCTGTCGGCAACTCCCGGTACGTATCAGCCTGATCGTTGTAGTAGTAGTATGCACGCTAACATTCTCTGTGATTGCCGACGCTTCATTCCTCTACTAGACCCACGCAGTGCACTGAAGGGATATCTCGTGGCGGCGTCGCTCGCTACGAACTATTTTGCCGATATGGCGTCGGTCGTCGACATCATTGACCAGACATCGTTGGTTCGACTGGTACGTTGTCATTTTGGTGGTTCTCGGTCGTCGTTACTAGTGCGAGATTGATGAATATTGATGTCGTGCATTGCAGAGCCAATGCCTCGTCAAGGTCGGTGCGCACACAGCAGCTGCTGTTCTCTACCAGTGCTTCCCGGCAGACGAGTTCAGATATGGGCTCCGCATCCTCCAGCTTGCTCCGGAGGCACACGACGACGCGTTTTTCCAGTATTTTTGGGAGGTAAATCTCGTTTATTGTGCTTGATAGAGCGTCTGGTTTGTCGTAACGATCTGTCTTGTTTTGGTTGAAACTTCGCACAGCTTCCGTTTCTTGAGTTGCTGGTGCATTTGCACTCCAAGCCCAAGCATTTCAACAGCAGGTGCGTTTGTGAATGAAAGAGAGCTGCAGCGAGCTCTCGCCTCGACTAATGTTGCATTTGTTGTGTGCGGCAGTCACGTGACATTGTTGACTCACCTGATCCAAAGTCCCGAGCTCAACACCTCCAACCCGGCGCCAGTCGTCAAAGACGCTGAGCAGCGCATTTTGCGGTGCTACTTTCGAGATTTGTGTCGACTGTACCTCGGATAGTGGTCGTTGAAGTGAGAGCTGTCTAAAGTGCGACTTAACATTGCCAGCACTTTCCGTTTTTGTGGTTAGAAATGGACTATCGTTGCCTCTCACAGTTTGAAGTTGCATCGACGAATGCCGCAGCGACAAATAAGCTGAGGATCTACGATGTGACGGGTGCATCACAGTCCGATGCCGGAGATTAGAGGCAATCGTCTATTATTGCAAAGATTTGTCAACAGTGGGAGATATCGAGCAGAACTCCACACAAATACAAGTCACATCTGACTTTTGACATCGTGTGCGGATTGACATGAATGGCTGGACTAAGGAACAGTGTTCGTTGCCTTTTTGCATCGATGTATTTGCAGGCTAAGTGTGGTGAACTTCAAGTTTGTGCGGATCTCGGCAAGCTCAGGATGCGGCAAAATCGCATTGGCAATCATCAGTGCGTTTATTTATGTCTGACCTGCAACGATCGGCGAGGACTATTTCCGGCCGGTTATCAATAGACCGCGACCGCGGATGTGCGAGTGTCGCCTCTGATCGTTATTTGCCTTAACGCTCCTTGTGTGGCAGGTTGTCTTGGCAGCTTCAGAATCGAGCGAGCCAAGAGCACTGAAGCCTATCAAGCCACTAGGTCGAAGCGGTACACGACATGGCGTCGTCCCGCGTTCCCAAGAACACGCTCCTCGGCGCCACCAACTATGAGCCGCGACTGAGGTCGCACCTCAAGCCGCAGCGCTTCAAAGTGATCGAGACCATGCGCGTCGACAGCACGCTCAACCAGATGAACCCGCTGACCACGCGTCTCGACCTCCGCGACGCCGAGCGGTTCGACACGACCGCTGGCGATATCGGCAAGAACTCTCTCGTTGCGTTCGACTTCCCCGAGAGCAAGTTCGCGCCGCAGAACGTGCAAAAGGTGCTTCGATTCCACAGCTTTTATGTCGAGAACGTCGACGAAAGCAACCTCGAGGTCGTCCGGCTGCGCAAGAACGTCATCCTCATGTACCTGCACGACGACACGTTCGAGATCATTGAGCCGCGAACGCAAAACAGCGGGATCCCGCAGGGAACGTATCTCAAGCGCGGCAAGCTGACCAAGTCCGACGGCTCGTTTTATGGGCCACGCGATCTGCACATCGGCATGGACTTCCCGATCTTCGGTCGCGTCTTCAAGCTGTACGACTGCGATCCGTTCACTCGCGAGTACTATGCAGATCACTTTGGCACGGACGTCGGAACACCACTGACGCTGCCGAAGGACGAGTACACGATCACCCGCGAGCAGATTTCGCGCTTGTGCGGCGGCGACCACGACCGGTTCTACGGCAAGCAGCACTACCCGCTCAAGACGTACATGGAGGCGTCGTTGGGCAACCCCATCCGGTCGCGCTTGCAGTCGGAGAAGAAGCGCAAGTTCCTCGCCAACAACCGCAAGGTGCTGTGCTTCCACTGCGAGTACGACGCGCGCGACCAGCTCTACGGCGACCTGATGTCGTACGTGCTCGACTACTTCCTCGAGGACGACACGATCGAGTTCAAGGAAGTGATGAAGGCCAACTCGGGACGAGACCCGTTCCCGCTGCTGCTGCGTCGCGGGAAGGTACTCAAACACTGGCCGGACCACCTGCACGACGAGCAGGACCGCGGTGTGGAGACGCCGACGCCCGCCTCGAGCTACTACGGCGAAGCAGACTTGGACATTGGCGCTGTCCTCCAGGTGTTCAGTCGTCCCATGAAGCTCGTCGACGCCGACCCGTACACTCGCGACTACTACAAGATGGCCTGGGGTCGCGACCTGGCGGGACCCATCGCCACTACCGTCGTGAAGCCCACGTTCCCACCGCCAGAGGCGGCGCCGTACAACGGGTTTGGATCGGAGGAGGACTCGCTTGGGTCGTGCATGTCGCTCTGTCCCAAGCCGCCGCGCAAGGACTACAAGAAGATGGCCGAGTTCGACCGCATGCTGCTGCGCTTCCAGGCGAGGATGATCTCGAGCCGCAAGGAGCAGCAGCAGCGCCGCTTCATCGTCACGTACTACCTCACGGACGACACGGTGGCGATCTATGAACCCGAGCTGCGCAACTCGGGCATCGTTAACGGCAAGTTCCTCGAGCGCGGCGCTTACAAGTCGGCCGAGGGGGTCCGCTACGTGCTCGACCACTTCGTCGTCGGCGCCGAGCTCGCGTTCAACGCGCACCGCTTCGAGCTAATCGACGCGGACGAGTACACCAAGAAGTTCCTCGCTGCGTGAACGCGTCGCAGCCGCAGATCGTGGCTGCGCTTTCAATATATCAACTTCAACCTCCATCACTAGCAACGGCTCATATTGATCAACTGTGCGACAACCAATATTTTCGCATGTGGTGGCTTTCGAGCAAAAACAATTCGATTTTTCTGCTCTTCACTGACAGCTCGATACAATGTCCAATATATCCATGCACCACCATTTCGCACCGATAATTGCCTTTTCATTTCGACATTTCAACCTCCGAAGCGACGATGGACACGAACGCCGGCTCGCTCGTCGTGGGGGTCATCTTCCCCGCCAAGAAGATCGAGCGGCTGCTGAACGTGCTCCGCGAGGAGCGCGATGGCGTGCGCTTCGTGCTCATCGACCTGTACGACGCGGCGATGCAGGCGCCGGCTCCCGCCGCGGCCGAGCTGATCGCGCGGCAATGCGGGAAGATCGACGCACTGCTCCACAAATTGGCGCATGAGATGGTGTTTTCGCGACTGGGCGACAGCGAGGCGGCGCACCGACTGGAGATCGTGGACGAGTTTTTGAAGAAGAACCCGAGCGTCAAGGTTATCGACCCGCTGTCGAGCGTGCGGCTGCTGACGGACCGCCTCGCTGCCTGCGAGATGCTCACCAAGCTCACAGGCGGCAACGCTGAGGCGTCGGTCGCGTTCCGTGTGCCGGCGTTCCGTGTCGTCGACGGCGCGGAACAGTTTGCGGTGCTTGAAGCGGCGGTGGACGCCGGCGAGATGTCTCTACCGCTCATTTGCAAATCGGTGGAGGCGTGCGGTACGCTTTGCAAGCACTTCATTGTGGTTATCATATTCGAGAGTAACGATCGTCTTTGGTATGCACAGCGACGGAACGATCCCACATGATGAGTGTCATTACCAAGCGCGAAGATCTCCAGCTGATGGAGTTCCCCGTGCTTTACCAGGCAGGTGATGTCTGTCGTCGTGTCTGCCAGAGTCGAAAGCTAACCCATTCTTGTGCGCAGGAGTTCATCAATCACTCTGGCCGTTTGTTCAAAGGGTATGCGCTAGGCGAGTACATTAATGTTGCGGAGCGCCAGTCGTTGCCCAACCTCGTCGCGGGGAAAGCGCAGCGTGTGCAGTTCGACACGCAGCGAAAATATCCGACCTCAACGGACTTCCACCCGACTTCTTCCAACGAATCTCCCCACCCTGTCGCTGCGCCGGTGTCGTCTGGACCCACCGACGACGCAGCACCACACTCTCGAGAAGAACTTTTCGCTGCCGTGCGCGCCATTGGAACCCGTCTTCGCGACGAGCTCCAGCTTTCTCTGTTCGGCTTTGACGTGATTGTGGCAGATGGTGGTGCGCGAGAGCTGTGCGTCATCGATGTGAATTACTTCCCGTCGTACAAGGAGCTCGACGACTTCGACGCACTGCTTCGTCATCATATCCGGCGTCAGTGTGGACGTGTGGACTAGGCGGGTATACTGCGGAGATCAAGTGGACAGGGATCTCGAAACGAAGCGAACATGTGCTATTAGAGGAGCACTATCAATTCAGAATGCACGCCAACTCGCTGACGCAAATGTGTGAGATGCGGTCGCAGTTTAGTTCACTCCGTAAATGCAAAACCATACAGAGCTGCTGGTCGACTTGTACAGCGCGCATATCGCTGATTGGCGATGGGATGGTTTGCCAACCCATCGCGCCGATGATCTTTGGCGCGCCGGATGCATGAGGGACATCCGCACAACAGTGATTTGGACGCTGTCAGACGAAAGATACACAAATGG
Organism: Phytopythium cucurbitacearum (nom. inval.); assembly: GCA_023336425.1. Taxonomy (NCBI): domain Eukaryota; phylum Oomycota; class Peronosporomycetes; order Pythiales; family Pythiaceae; genus Phytopythium; species Phytopythium cucurbitacearum (nom. inval.). The sequence continues at coordinate 2,091 of JAADXC010000080.1, read as the reverse complement.
CGGAAATGCTACTGGCAACCAAGTTGTGTTACGGTCAGTGGTCGTGTCAAACATCGCCGAGAGACACCCAAGACCAAGTGCCGAAATAGAATGTATCGGCGGTTTGCGGCACTTAGTTGGCGGTACAGACAGTCGCGACATGTCCACCAGGGTGTCAGTGGAACCCATCAGACCGCGAGCGGAAGATCGGCGTCGGCCAAGTGTCGTTGAGGCGCGCACAATCGGCGAGCCAGGGTCGACGCAGCGCCTGTTTGTGTTTCTGTGGCTCGGGATTGTGTTTGTTCCGTGGCTCCTCCAAGTCCGCAGTTTTGTGCAGCTCGCTTTGCCACACACGATCTCGCCGAAGCTCATTGCGAGTCAGCTTAATGACGAGTTCCTGACCGCAGAACTGACCTCGCATTGTCCTGTTCGTGGATTGAAGATTGCAGGCGTGTGGTGGAACATATGGCCAACGCATTATGCTGCCACCGACAATGACAGCGGACACATCTGCCATTTTGTTGTCCAGCAGTACAACATCCATGGCTCCTATGTGCTCCACTCAGCCAATTCGACTGCAATTGCCACAGCAATCGCCTCGTCGTCGTATATCGAGGATGCTCTTCCGATGGCCTGCCGACGAGATGCTGACGGTGGCTGGGATTCGGCACTCATGACGATCGACTACTATTTCTACCATGGCAGCATTGGCTACTACTCGTTCTTTGAACAAGGCGCCGGCGTGTTCTGTGCGATCGACGAAACTGGATATGTTGTTGTTGGCGGACTCGGGTCAACGGACTTGAACGGGAATGCCTTGGCGCGCGATCAGGGAAGCAGTTCTCGTCGTTGGTCGATCTGGTACGCTCTCGTCGGATTCTTCTGGGTCCTCTACCGGCAGCTTGTACTGCGGCGGAGCTTCATTCTGTGCAGACAGTACGCCCAGCGATGTGAATGGCTGCGCGAGGAGCTCGGAATGCGTAACGCGATGGTGTTCGTTCAAGAATCGGCGCGGTTGACGCCGCACGGAGTCAACAATCTCCAACGCTGTCTGGTGCTCTACTTTCTGATCGAAGGTCTCATGGCAGACCTGTTTTTGCTGATCGCAAAGGACGGACTCGGCGCGCACACACAGTACATTTCGCTTGGCTACAACCTCGCTGGAGTATTGTCAATGCTGTTCGAGATGATCGAGGCCACCCCTTGGATCAGTGAGCGCTGGTGCTGCCTGTTGCGGCGGTTGCTGTTCAATCTCGAAACCGGGTTTATCGGCGAGCTGCTGTGCGCGTTGTTGTTGCGCCACTATCTTGAGTCACTAAACCGCTCGCCACAGTTCCGTGCATCAATTGTCCCCGCTCAAGTCGTGTCTTTCTACGTGTGGAGTCTGGTCGGCCACGGCTCCATTGTGTTGGGTCTTGCATCGTTCATCCTTACTGTGCGAGCGATTGGCGCTCTCGTCATTGTGTATGTTCGTTTTGGAAACATTCGCGTGCTTACAAAAGCGAATTGCGTCGACACTGTTCTGCGAGGTCGACTCAAGAGCTCGATGCTGCGTGGGTATATCTGGCGGAACAGCGGTTTATACTACTCACGCCAGAGCCTCAAGGCGTACGGTCTCTTGATGCTGAACGACGTCGATAACAAGACCAGAAACGTGCCGCTGGTGCACCACCAAGCGAACTGGATATCGAGAGGGACAAGACTGAATTTGATGGTGGTGGGTCACATTACAGGGCATCACGTAGAGTGTTGTCCCCTGCAGCCATGCAGCGGGAATATAGCGTTTTGTGATCGAATGTTGGGGGCTGATCAAGGTGACAGCAGCAATCGCGTGGAGAACAATCCGTCACCGTGTACAACAGGTCACGTGAGTGTAACCGTGCAAAAATGACGCCCTTCACGATTCGTTCAGTATTCAGCTCTATATCAGTGTTGTTTATCTCGTTTGCGTTGTTCTGGCAACTGCATTGCCGGTGCTGACCTGCGATACCGCTTGTTCTTGTCGCCTGACTCTGACCGAGTTGCCTTGAAGAACAGATTCTTTGCCAATGACGGACTTCCCTGATAACAGCTCTGAACTTGGGTTCTCAGTGCTCAGGGTGTTGAGTATGT